>JAUZTB010000011.1:12553213-12563392 GCA_034780895.1 Rhynchobatus australiae
AGGATCTCAACCTGAAATGTCAACTGTCCATGTCCCTCCATAGATGCAGCCTGACCTGCTGAATTTCTCCGTTGCTTTGTGTGTTGCTATTATAAAAACCCCTTTAGTTTACTTCAGGGAATTAAGTTTACCAATCTTATCTGGTCTGCAAGTCTAATTCCAATTCCATATTATCCTGACTGCTTTTAATCTACCTCTGCCGTGCTCTGGCAAACCAATTACTTGCATTGGACTAATCATGGGAACTAAGGTTGGGCAATAAATGCTGAGTTAGCCAGCAATGCCAACAGCCTAAAAAATATTTAAAACAAAATACACACTACAAATCCACCTCTAGTATTCTACAGTTGGAACTTGAGCTTTTAAATAATTATTATATTTATGTAATTCTGTATTTTTGAAGCTTTTGTTTTATATGGAACTGCGACCTCTTCATTCATCCTTTCATTAGTCCCAGCTAATACCATTTTTCCAGCAAAGATGGCTGACATACTTTCAGATGCAAAGCTAAATATCTTAGATTGATTTCACTATAAACAATGCTTTAAACCAGTACTAAAACACAAGGCAGACTTTACACCAGTTTAGCAGAGGCATGCTATATCCATGCCGATTTGCTCTGACTATGACATAACATGAAAAAGATGAAAACACTGGAATTTAAATCATTCATTATATTATATTGATTAAATAAATTTCTTACTTGATGGACACAGATATTACACCTGTCACAGAACACCATCTCATTGCCTTCTTCACTATCAGGAGAACGACATACATCACAGATAACATCTTCATCATACTCAATCCCAAGCCCTTCCTCAGTCTCTATGGCATGGTTCATATTCTCATAACAATGACGTTCCAGTGCTTCTATAGTTCTCTCCATTGTGTTTTCAGGAATTAAACTGCATCCTGAATAAAAAGAGTTCAGGATAAAAACCTCAATTCGTTATTCAGTTTTTTTTTCCCCAGTTTATTCAAATTTGATTTATTGTCAAGATATACAAATCATTCAACAACACGAAACCATTTAAATCTATCATAGGATTTTAAAATTCCTTAAAATCTTTCAATTCCATACTGCTCGTGTGGACAAGAGCAATGTTTTTATTTTTCAAAAATGCTTATTCAACCAATATTCCAATATGCAATTGTCCTCATCACCAAAATCTTTCTTTAAAGTGAAATTTCCTAAATCATACTGGTTACATTTTTGTAGGGTAAGAATGTGCTTCAAACCCAATTCCTTGTTCTCCTCACTCAAACCAAATAACAAAACTCAAGCAGGAACAAAAATGATCTTTTCTTAAATTTTAATGTTTTAAAGGTACTGCCACGTTCTATTGAATCCCATTACAAAATAAAATGAACTTTACACTGTATATGGAGCACAAACTGCAAAATAAATGAAAAATTCAATTAATTTGTTTATCCACCATGAGTAAATTTACTTTCTTTGTTATGATGTTCCCTCAGCAGGCTGATTGAAGATCATACTTAATGGATAAAAGGATTAACCATTTACACTCCCATGCACAAAATTAGATGCAGGTAGGTCTGCTTTGTTTAAAATGTTACAATACCACATCCTGCAATCTCGGGACAAAATAATAACTTCAATTTCCAGATTAAGTTTTGCTTGGATTTACCACAAAACATTCAAATTAAAATTCTGGATTGTTACTGCTCCTCATTTGGTAAAGAAATCCATTTGCAAACTGGACAAAATAATCTTTACTTACCCATTTCTCTCAGTTCTTCATTTGCTGCTTGCAGCCAATAAATGTCCACATCATCTAAGTCATAGCGGCATACACTGTCTGCAAGTTCCAACATGTTAATGTAGCCAGGATCTGTGGATTCGGTGGTGGAGCATCGAATATACTTCCGGGGTTTAGTAAATAAAGTCTCCTTCACTTTTTCTACAATAACCCTAAAACAATCAAACCCAGAAGCCAAATATAGGACTAGAATCAACTCAATGAAAGTATTCTCACACACACACTTTACACCAAAAAACATAATTAGTCATAAGGTTTTAATTACATGATTATTTTAGATCTTCCTGTGCCACATATCTGCAGGCAATCTGTTCGTTTTCTGGGTTAATGGAATTACAAAGCAAGAGACCAAAACAGGGAGAAATTCCCAACTAACTCTGATATAAAAGCAACCTCTGTCAGGCAATTAAGATGTAGAAAGGATGCTTTCCCTCTTGAAGGTATCAAAACTAGATGAGCATAGTTTCAGAATAAGGGTCATGCACTTAAATTGGACGTGAGGATGACTTTTTCCTGAAATGGTTATGAATCTTTGGAATTCTCTATCCCAGACACCAGTGATGGCTGAATCAGTGAACATGTTTCAGGCTGAGATAGAATTTTTTTGTACCATTTGGAGCCAAGGCTTATAAATAATAATACATCAAAAAAAAAAATCAGGCAAAAAAGTGGCTGACATCAGCCATGATCTCACTTAAGGGTGGAGCAGGTTCATGGAGCAAGGCCATACATCATCTTCCCCAATTTCTAATACTCCCTTTGAGCTGCTGAATATTTACACAGTCAACAGCAGGAATAATGGATTTAATTAAGAGTTGACCATGTTGAGCAAAGGAAGTGAACAGCAAGTCAGCAGTCTTAGTGTTATGACCACTTGGGCAACAGAAATTTGCCCTTAAGAGTTCAAATTACTACTCAAAAATTTGACACACAATAAAATTTGCTATAATAGAATTTGAGAATAAAGTAAATGAAACAATTTTTCTTCAACTCCCGTTTCTTGGTGTGCACAGATATAGATAATTGCTATGCAGACCATTTTCTAGGAATGTAACCACCCCCCTGCCCCTTGGTACAGGGGTCACCTATAACAAAGGATAATAATATTCCAAGATTTATTTAGGTTTGTATTTTGACAGTTGGCAATAATCAAATGGAAAGATACATTCATATTGCAAAACAGCTGTTACCTGACAGATGGACTTGGGATAGTCTCTGGACTGGCTGGAACCTGTACTCCCTTTTCCCACTCCTGCTTCCATTGATCAGCCAAGAGATAGCATTCATCCGGGTTCACATGATGAGAATCTGGAATTTTCATGGCACTGATGAGATCCTTCCTGAATACCTATAAAACCAAACTTAAATATTTAAACGAACATTAAAGGAGGCTACCATAACACATTTGAGTGGTCATGCACTGTATTATGCCAAGGCAAAAATCTGGTTAACATCCATAGTTCCTCACATCTAGGCAACAGAAGAGTATTGTCCAAGGTAGCTCTAGTACATTACCTAGTGGTTAAATAAAATGCAGGGTTGACATAATAGGAGAGTACCACTAACCATCTCAGCCAGGGAGAATATCAGAGCTGGAGAGAGAAATGCACGTACGCATATTATGTACTTTTTAAATTCAGAAATAAACTGGAATAAAATAAAAACCCTTGCTTTGCTTTTCTCAACACTCAATGACAAGTCTTCTGAAGTTACTAATGTTGAGGCGGCCAATACCAAATTCATACTGATAAATCTGATGGGAAATCTCATTCACTAATCTTGATTTGGCTTTTAATTCTCAAGTAAGAATCACAGATGGAAAAGACGAATGAAAGATAAAATAAATAACTTAGAGTGTACAACTTGGAACAAATAACAAAGAGTGGTGACTTGATTAAAACATACAAGATCCTAACAGGTCTTGACAGAATGGAAATGGAGAGGATGCTGCTTCTTATGAAGAATCTTGAACTAGGAGTCACAGTTTTAAAATAAAGCAGTGGTCCATAGGTGACAGAGGTTGCTTTTCAATCTTGCAAAAAGGTTGAGAGTCATTGTAAGTTTCTTCAAGGGGTGGTGGAAGCAGAGTCTTCTAATGTCTTTAGGTCAGAGATAGACAGATATTTTATCAGCAAAGGAGTGAAAAGCTACTGCAGGTGGACAAGGATGCAAACTTGGGGTTACAATTAGATTAGCAATGATCTTATTAAATGGCAGAGGAGGCTTGAGGAGCAAAAGGGGCCTGCTCCAGTCTTCAATTTTCTAAAGTTTTCAGACTTGAGTCTTCAGTGGTAATAGTAACCACACTTTCCACAAGCTACAAAAACTTTCAGCAATGGATTAATAATGCGTTATAGATTTACTGGAACTGGTGTGTAAAAAGAGAATCTCTCCTAAACAACTAATTTTCATGCAAATCCATTTTCACTTGAGGAATGAATCTCCAGTCCTCAAAGTCCAGGCTTGCATGAATTCACACAGAATTGGAAGTGCACAGGATCTACTCTTCATTGAGTGAAGACTCCAGTAGTTTTCATAAACAAGAATGTTCTACAACATTCTTCTTGTGAGGTGCACTTTTTAAAACTCAAGTCATACTAACCTCAGCAGGCTTCTTTTTTCCACTTGCTGAGGCATGCCTGTCACCTCGATACTTGGAATGGGATGACCATGATGTTGAAGGACCTATGCAGTTACAAAAGCAATAATGAGAATATGTGGGCAATCAGACACATTGAACAATGGACCACTTAAGCCAGGACTCAATTGAAATGTTATAATAGCAAAATTATGGTGGTCTGACATAAAATGGTACCAGAGACCAGTAATTACAACCATTTTATATAGAAACCCTACACAACCAATGCTCTCTACAAAGTTTGCATTATACAGCAAAACCTTGAATTGAAAATAAAGCAACAAGACATATTTCAGAATGCACACAAATTATACATAAAGTACAATGCTTCATCCTAAAATATGTATATACAATAATCTAATAATCAAGTGAACAACACTGAGAGGGACATTTAGCAAAATTAAATTAGGGGATTCAGTTCCTTAAATACCACACATAAATCACTAAAATTCTTCAGTGAAGGAAACCTGCTTTCTTACCTGGTCTGGGCTAAATGTGACTCAAGTCCAAACGACGTGATTGACTTAATTCCCTCACAGCAACTAAAGATGGGCAATAAATGCTGCCTTACCATTGTCCCTCACATCCCAAGAACAAATGGGGGAAAAAAACTCCTGACCAGAGGGATTGAGTGTTAATTCCAGGTTTGACTGGCATTCATACATGTTGCAGAGTCTGCATTTCAATAGTCTGGGGTAGATCATCTGCAGGAGACAGGAAACAGTGGTGACAGGGACAGTTGTTTCTCAGATGTTCCCTGGATGATCATCTAGAGTTGCGCACAGCACAAACAAGTCAATCACCAGATATGTTTTTTTAAGAAAAGCACAGGAGATTGCCAGGTCTTGTCTTTTCAAGATGGCAAATCCTCCTTTGAGCATTTTCTCCCCAGAACATTTGATCAATTAAAATCTGTTTCAAACAACTGGTACCTCACAGGAGTTTTGGAAACATGTGAGAAAATTTTAGCAATATTCTGCTATTTCAGAAAAGCAGAATCGCCCAATGTAACATTTCAACTTTCATACAACTACATTAATTGCTTCACTCACTTGCATAGATGCCAATTAATGTCAGATTTTGAAATGGGTATTTACTTCATGGGTGCATTCAAATGAAAGTACCAACTCGCATCATACAGTTGCCTAGCATAATAGCTGCAGAAATCTTAAGCTGATGAAAAATATACATTTATGACAACACAAGGATAAGATTGCTGAAACATACATCATCTTACTTACTCTCATTGTCTGAACTGTCACTGCTGCTCAGATGTCTGTTGCGTTTCATCCTGTCATGTCCTTTAAGACAAGGAAGAGATTCAGTTTTCCAGTTCAGCATGTCAAATGCGGTTTTAAAGTGGTCTCAAGGATTAGAAGATACTTAAAATGAAAGTGAACTGAACTTACCATAAATTCTACGTATATGCACATACTAATATTGGCAAGCAATCAATGAATCCATCATCCATATAAATCAGCTCTACAAGGAAGAAAGAGGAAAAAAAGTCAAATCTAACCTAGAAAACATGTTTACATTTTTGATCTTTCAGGAATGGACATATATTCAAAAGATTATTCAGAGTTAGCCATTACAGCCCCACTATTTCAGCATCAGCTATCCATTACTCATTCGATAGTCGAAATGGAGAAATCTAGCTTCCAGCAGTAACCAGAAAGTATCAGGTTCATTAATGAGGTCTGCACTGGTTCAGTTCTTTGCCAGCAAAAAAATCTGGGGCATAGCAAAAAAACAAAAACTGCCTCAAAGTATTTGAACTAGGAAAAAGCAAAAAAAATACCAGGAACCAAGGTTGTTGTGCCCAATCATATTTTTGGCCATACCAAGTAGAAAATCCACATGTTGGGAGCTTGTGCAAGAACAGAGTCAGACCTAAACTAGACTAGCTTCGGAGATACTTTATAATAGATTGTTCAGAATAGTTATTTAGATTCAAGTACACAAACTAGTAACCTATCTAGAATCATAGTACATCTTATAGCCATTTGACCTGATTTTGATGAACCTGAAATTAAACCATCAACTAATTCTTAATACAAATGGCAGAAGTACCAGGTATGCACACAGTTAATAGATAAATGTAGAAAATGCTGAAATTGGTCAGGTTAAGGGCAACACCTACGGAGAATGAAGCAGATCAAGTCAATGAGATAGTCCCAGGAGAAATCAACCTTCCAGTCATCAGAACTCTTTTCAACAAAGGTGCATGTTGTGCACACATATGTGTATGTAGAAAAGAGGTGGAAAGAACAAAGGGGAGGTCTGAAAACAGTGAGGTTCAGAAGTGACTGAATAATACAAGCAATGCTGACTGCTGATGGAGGGTGGTAAAGGAAAGTGAATCAAAAAAGTGAAGCAAGCCAGGAGAGATGTGAATAGATAACAAATAAAATCTAGAATTACCAGAAGAGCAGAGAAAAAAAAAGTGATTATCAGAAATAAGAGACACAAAGCTGAAACTGTTAAATTTAATGTCAAGTCCACAAGCTATAATACACTTGAGTCAGAAGATGAGAAGCTGTTCCTCAAGCTATGCCTTAGTTTTAGGAGCAAAAGACAAAAAGGTCAGAGTGGGAATGAAGTGGAGAATTAAAGCAACAAGTGAAAGCTCAGGGTCATCCTTGCAGATTAAACAGATATCCTATGCAGGGGTTATCCAATTTGCATTTGGTTTCTCGTACGTGAAAAGGGACTGCACTATGAGCGTACAATGCAGTATAATGAATTTGCAGTAATACAAATAAATCACTGCTTCACCTGTAACAGATGTTTGGGGCGTTAGATAACAATAAAAGTTCTGATAAAAGATCATCAACCAGATACATTAATGCTCTATCACCAGATGCTGCCAGACCTGCTGAGCTTTTAGTTTTATTCAGATTTTCTCAGCTTTCCAGCCTATGCAGTACTTTGTTTCTGTACAGTCAAAGTTTATTGTCATACGCACAAGTACATGGTATACACAGGCACAATGGAAAATTTACTTGCAGCAGCATCAGGCATCATATAAACAGCATTCACAAGAAAAGCAAGTTATACACAAATTTTAAAAGAAAGAATACAATTAGAACAAAAAATGTCAATTTTAATGCAAAGTGATCAGAGTGGCCAGAGAGTTGCTAAACTGCAGTGATAAGGGTTTTGCCAGTTGGTTCAAGAAGCAAATGGTTGTAGGGAAGTAGCTGTTCTTGAACCTAGTGGTGTGGGACTTCAGGCTGCTGTACCTGTTGCCCAATGGTAGCTGTGAAAAGATGGCATGACCCAGATCTTTGATGACAGATGTTGCCTTCTTGAGGCAGCACTTCCTGTAGATACTACTAATGGTGGGAGGTATGTACCTACGATGCATTGGGCAGAGTTCACTACCCTCTGCAGTTTCTTGCATTCCTACACATATGAATTGCCGTACCAGACCATGATGCAACCAGTCAGGATATGTACAACAGTACATCTGTAGAAGTTTGTTAGAATGTTCAAGCCAAACCTCCTTAACCTTTTAAAGAAAGACAATCCCACAGCATCCCATGTGTGAAAAATAAAAGGTGAATGTTGGAGCAACCCTTCATTTTGGTAGTATAATTATATTGTTATATATTGATTTATATGGATGGAGGTCCCAGTAAATTGTGTAACACAGCACAGAGATGTCTCAAAGTATAACTGTATGTTATTTGCGTAGAAATGAAAACCAATGCTGTGTTTTCAGGTGACGTTGCCAAGAAGTAGCAATGTAAATGAGAAATAGGAGGAGCCAAATACAGATCACTCAGACACCAGAGGCAACAGTATGGATCAGGGAAGAGAAGCCACAACAGGTGATTTCCTGGCTACAATTAAATAAACAAAACCAAAGTAGTGAGGATAGAGTGCATCCAGCTGAGCAAGAGGATTTGCACCATTAAATAAATTGCACTCCATAGTTTCTATTTTGAACTTTACAAATGATAAATTCCAGCAAAATTGATCTATATTGCTCACTTTGCACTTGCAAATTAAAAGAAAGCTTGCTTTGTATACGTGTATAAACAGATTACCAACATGCATATGCCAGTGAACATTTCTGCGAGTTCCATAATAACTTTAAAGATAGCCAAAATAACCCCCACTAAATTTTTTAAAAGTACTATGATCAAAGTACATCTACGTTACAAAGCTTTTATTCTTCATTTCTTTTTGTAGCAGGCTAGTGTCAAAGCTTGCACATGAGCTTTGCACAACTATCAGCACCCCAAAAGTAAACAATTTGTTATAATCAGTATCCAGGGAGAGTTCACTTCCCCATACCTGCTCTAAAATTAGTTTCCCAAGCCATTGGTCTTCATATTTCCAATAACATGAGGATATTTAGCTGCAGAAGAATTACATTTTGGAATTTCCAAGTATAGCATAAAATATAAATGTAATAAGAGTATAACCAAGAGACAGCAAAATTTTTGATACCTTCAAACTCAAGTGTTTTGTCCGCAAGACCGGAAGGTATTTTATGGGAATCCATTGCTGGAGGGAAAAAATTATAATCCAAGAAGAAAAAACTGACACCATTTCAACATGGAACTTAGAAAGGAACAATGGGACTCACTATCAGGGCCATTCACTGCTGGATTAGTAGAATATCATTTTTTTTTTAAAATCATTACAACAGAAAAAATGCTGAATTTCAGAAATTCACTTTGAGTTCTATCAATTTTAATTGTCAGGATTGCACAAAATTAGGAGTAGAGCAAAGGAAGTTTAATCAATGATTGTATGCCACAAAAAGCTATGCATATCATTAAAACCTGTCAAAATGTAGTTAAAATGCAGACGGAGTCATAAAGCTATACAGCATGGAAACAGGCTGTTTGGTCCAACTTATCTGTGTTGACCAAGTTGCCCAAATGAGTTAGCCCCATTTGCCTATGTTTGGCTCATATCCCTCTAAACCTTCCCTAACCAACATCCTTGACACAAATCTTACCTGCTCCAAATCAGTGTTCATTTGGCAGTTATATCATGTTTGTTATAAATTCACTTCACAGTTCTGTTCCCAACAGATATGACCTCCATGGATCAACCATTCCATCTTATTCGTGAGGTTGAT
The DNA here is from genome assembly GCA_034780895.1 of Rhynchobatus australiae. Lineage (NCBI taxonomy): Eukaryota > Metazoa > Chordata > Chondrichthyes > Rhinopristiformes > Rhynchobatidae > Rhynchobatus > Rhynchobatus australiae. Next base: position 12,562,737 of record JAUZTB010000011.1, read on the forward strand.
TTACCAATGAATTCCAATTTAACAATGGAAACATTTTCCCGCCAGATCTGTGGTTGCATGGTGAAATCAAGATGCATCCAAGTTTACTTATTCTGATAGATCTGTGGGTAACAATACCTCAGCCCAGGGAGAGAATAAAAAGCTACTAAACTTACAAGTTACTCTAAAATAGGCGAGGGTTTAAAGCAATACAGCAGGCAAGAGAAAAATCCAAGAGATCTACCTAGTGACACATTACATTATTGTGAAAAAATGCAATGAGTAGATATTTATTGAAGCAATCAAGCCAACATTTTGATATCATTAATAGGTGCTTATAGAATAGAAATTTAGTTTGGCTTTGAGAATACTGAGGATAATTGGCTCCAATCTTGGTAACAAATCACAAGAGTGACAACAGGAGAGCACTGGTAGAAAGCTCAAAAGATAGCCAGAGTAATGAAAGTTGTGCAAATTGAGAACTAGAACAGGAAAACAAAGTGATTTAATATAAATCACAAGTATAGTCACATCTGGAATAGTCTGCATAATTTTTTTAAAATATCATCAAAAGGGAAGAGCTTAATTGTTAACCAATTAAGATTTTTTTTAGCTACAGGAACAGAATCTCTGATACTCCTCTCCAGAGGAAGGCAGCTCAGGGAATATATTGTTCC
>JAUZTB010000011.1:12885944-12898589 GCA_034780895.1 Rhynchobatus australiae
GCATTTCTTATAACAAGGCTACTTTGGTGGAGCTGCTGCTCACAACTCCAGCAACCTTTGTTCAATCTTGACCTCCAGTGCTTCCTACGTGGATTTTTCATGTGAATATGGGGGTTTTCCTCCACATCCCAAAGATATGTGGGTTAGTAGGTTAATTAGTCATTATAAATTGCCCCTAGTATGCAGGTGAGTGGTAGAATTTAGGGGAGGGGCTGAAAAATTCAGGTCAGGATCAAGTACAATTGATGTGTTGCAGTGTGACACTGCTAGGGAGGAAGATGGAACTTCATCTCAACAATGTCAATGGCTTTGATCTTACCATCATTTATTGGAGCTTATTCGAGATTGATTAATGGACAAACAGATTGAAAACAAAAAGCAATGAAGGGACCAAAAGAAGTAGTGGAACTAGGTGCTATCACTATCTGTGAGAAGTCTGTAGCGGTGGCATGTAGTGTAGCAGTTAGCATAAAGCTACTACAGCGCCAGCAACCTGGGTTCAATTCCGATGCTGTCTGTAAGGTGTTTGTACGTTCTCCCCATGTCTGGGTGGGTTTCCTCTGGGTGCTCCGGTTTGATACCACATTCCAAAGACATTCAGGTTAGGAGCTGTGGGCATGTTATGTTGGCGCCAGAAGAGTGGCGACACTTGCGGGCTGCCCCCAGCACATTCTCAGTAATGCAAAAAGATGCATTTCTCTGTGTGTTTAGGTGTACATGTGACTAATAAATAAATATCTAACTATCTAAAATAAATATCTATTATGGATAACTAAAAAACCTAAGAATAGTTCTTTGGGGGACATTTGGAGTAACAGAGTTGGAAACAGAAGTTGCTGGTAGAGATTCTCTATCTCTAGACTAAAAATGGCTCATCCCAGTCAAATGAACAGAGAAAAGGAGGATAATGTGGTCAACTTCCACTTTGCCAAAGATGAAGAAATCATAATGAAGAATAACATACCATATTCATACAAAATAATTGTCACACAGATGAGTTACAAATTGATTCTTTTGCTTTAAATCACCACTGCAGAGATTTAAAAGAGATGGTAACTGCAGGATAAACAGACCCCAATTTAAGAAACCACAATATATTCAAGGACAGTGCAGAGAAAATGATAGTTTATAAAAGGTGTGCATTTTATAAAGGCAGATGGATCAAGGGTGGGTAAGTTGAGAAGAAAATGATGATAGTGATTCTAAAAAAAGAGTGAGACAGTACTTCTAGGAGACGGAACCAGTTACAACGTCAGGGACCAACGAAAAAGGAGGAAAGTTGAGTGATTGACAGTGGGAAAAGGATCTAATTGGTCTCCTGGAAAACATGAACTCAGAACAGATATTGGGGTGGGGGTTCCTTGAAGAAAATCTGGAGATGAGACTTCAGTGGAGTGCCTGGGAGGAAGTTTGAGTTGGTGAAACGTTGGAGAGATTGGCTGGGTGGGGATGTTCGGTGAAGGAAGACAGCAGCAGCAGATGGTCTCAATCTTTGTAACAAGGTAGTCATGAGCTCCTAGAACTTGTTTGAGGCAAGAGCAAAGGGGGCAGGAGAAAGGGCTTAACGGAAAGTTTGAGAACATAGAAAGGAATCTGAGAGTTTCTTTGCCCTCCAGAATGAACCTGAATCACAGGGTTAGTTTGGAAGGAACTAATACAGTTTAGATAAATTTGGGGCTAGGTGGTTAAAGAGAACAATATTTCAGATTTGAAAAAATGAAGTTGAGGACCATGTTGAAGAGAGTAGATGTTTTCCTGGCAAAGGCACATCAGAAATTATAATGAAGGAATGCTTGAAACAAAGATACTAAGGTATTAGAAAAGTAGGAACAGGATTTGGCCATTCATCAAGCCTAATTTTCTATCTCAGTGCCTTTTTCCTGCACTGTTGCCATATCCCTCAATTCCCTTCATCTCCAAAAAAAACTATCAATCTTTACTTTGAATGAACTGCAGACTGATCCTCTGCAGAACTCTAGGGTAGAGAATTCCATAAGTCCACCACCCTCTGAGTGAAGACATTTCTCCTCACCTCAGTCCTAAACAGCCTACCCTTCCTTTTGAGTCTGTGGTCCCCAGTTCTAGATTCCTCATCCAGGAGAAACAACTTCCCTACTTCCAGCCTGTCAAGACCTGTAAGAGTTTTGTACGTTTCATTGAAGCGCTCTTCTCATTCCTCTACACTTGACATAAAACTTGGTGAAATAATATCCTTCACAAAATGCTTGCAGCTCGGTGAAAATCTAATAATTGCAAATCTTGCTGGTTCACTCTGCACTCCACCACCTTTGAGCGATAGCAAAAACAAAACATTAAAGGAAAGCTTGTGATAGGCATCAAGTCAGATGGAGCGCTAAGACTTACATTCCTTGGACATGCCAACTTCCAGGCACTTCTGCAGCCGGCAGTACTGACACCGATTGCGGGTGACTTTGTTGATGATGCAGTTCTTATCTCTGTGGCAGGTGTATACCATGTTCTTTTGGATACTTCTTCTGAAAAAACCCTGTACATAAAACACACAAAGAGAAAAACATGCTACTGATCTTGAATGCAGAGATTACAAATTAAATCACCAAATCCCCATCACAAGGTAGGAAAAGAATTCCTTCAATGGCTCAGCTAGAAAGACAATAAAAAATGATGTTTCATATGGAAGGATTGTCTATTTGTGTTGGAAAAGCTGTCAGTGAATTTTCACTTGCATCCTTCACCTGGTTTGTTATGGCTTCAAGCTTGGTATAAAGGGTCAACCTGCCTCCAAAATAATTCACACATAACACATGGGATATTGTCTGTATTCAGCCAGGACACGGGCTGCTTTGATCTAAAATGAAAGGACTTTGTGCAGAAGATACAATTCAAACAACTTGCTGAATCATAAAATACTATTCATATTACACATTTCACATGCGCTAATTTGTGCTTATCACAAATACATCAACAGGTTTAAGCTAGGCAAACCACCTCAACAATGGCCAAGTTGCAAATAAGAAAAAGCATCAACGGAATCTCTCTGATAAGGTGAGGCTAGGGTTGTCCCTTGTCCTCTCCATCCCTCTCCCAACATCTCTGCAAGTTAAAACTAACTTGTCTTGTCACTTTCCCGGTTCTGAAGAAGAATCTTTGACCTGAAACATTAACTCTGTTTCTCTTTCCACAGATGCTGCTTGACCTGTTTTATTTATATTCGTTAAATCAGTGAGGATTATAATAGCATTCAACTACACCATGATGCCTTCCACAGTCAACCAGACTGCTAACATTAAGTGTTTACATTTTCTGTTTTACTTCAGATTTGTAGCATCTGCAGTTTTTTGACCTTCATGTACAAAATTAGTAGCATCTGCAGTAGCATTTCCATCATCAAATGACATGGAAAAATAACTGCATCTTTTTACATAGCACCTTCAATGTACTTCACACAGGCAATAAGAGAAATGATTGCCAAGTTAGGAAGAGACTAGACGCTGTAGCCAAAGCATTGATCAGTTGGTTTTACAAAGGGGCTTTAAAGAGGAAACGAACAAAGTGTGAAAAAAATTCCAGAGAGTTCTCTTTAAATGTTCTTTTTAAATGTGAACACCAATAAGTTAGCTGTGCCAGCAAACACTTTTGGCCTCTTAAACATTGAGCACAATCCAGCAAATCAAGCCTAATGTAAGATCCTCAAAGGTACAACTGTGTTATGCAGAGCTGAAAGTTCAAGATTTAATTCCTAATCCTTATGAACTGGTTAATGTCAGTCAGTGTGAATTGAGGTGCTGTCACTGACCTCAGGCCTAGGGTGGGAAAGTTAACAATAGTTCTTGATTCTGAAACCTATTCAGTGAGCATAAGTGGAAGAGCCCACACACAAACACCTGGTGCAGGCAATATCAGGCTATGCCCTGATGTTTCCATTTGTTGACTAGCTCAATTCCAGTGGAAAATTGGTTGATTTTCAGACCGCCAGTGCAGTCAGTATGGCACACTGGATCAAATTACATTCTACAGAGCAACCTGATGGTTTGCCCAAACAGCTTCAAGAGTTCTTCTACTCAGATTATGGTGGACAAGCAGAAAATCCTACAAAGAAACTTAACTCTTATGACTAAGAGAAATAGACTAAAAAAAACCAGATCAACCTGCTAAATCAATCATAGTCATGGAACTGCAAGTAGTTAATATCAGTTGCTCTGAAACTCGACCTCACTGGTATTTGTGATTTGGCTTAATAATTGTATGAAACAAAGTAAGATTTATAAGTCATAAATTATTAAATAAATCAAATGCTTTATATTCGCTAAATCAATGAGGATTACAATAGCATTCAACTTCACCATGATGCCTTCCACAGTCAACCAGACTGCTAACACTCTACGGCAGGTTTTCATGTGAAGAAGGACCATCTCGGCGAGGCACTCAACAGTGACCAGTGAAACCGAACGTTTACCCCACTCATAAGCTTACGTTCCTTCAATTCTGGCTTCTTGTGCGTTCTTGATTTCCATTTCCTCACTGCTTTGCCAGAGAGTCTTACAGCACAGAAACAAGCCCCTTGACCCACTAGGTCAACCGCCACACCATCCGGTAACACTCTGGGCCACAGGCAAAGAGCTCAAAAATGATTTCTGTTTGGCTAGCATGACATGATGGGCCAAATGGTCTTCTGCACCGTAGAAAAATAGAAAATAGTAGTAGGCCATTCTGCCCTACTCCACTATTCAAGATGATCGTGACTGACCGTCCACTTCAGTGCCCTGTTCTTGCTTTCTCTTAATCCCTTTAGCATTAATAAATATCTACGGCCTACTTGGATATGTTTAATGACTTGGCCTTTGCAGTTGAGAATTCTACAGATTCATTATCCCCTGGGTAAAGAAATTTCTCCTGATCATGGTTCTAAATGGTGCACCACATATTCCAAGGCTGTGACCTTTGGTTCTGGCCTCTCTAGCCATTGAGAACATCTTCCTGCAGCTTGTTTGTCTCGTAAAAAATTTTTTTTACACATTTGCATGAGGTCCCTTCTCTAAACTCGAATGGATAAAGGCCTAATGGACCCAATCTCTCCTCATGATCAGTGCTGTTGCCCTAGGAATCAATCCAGTAAGCCTTCATTGCATTCTTACCATGGCAAAAAATAAGTTTCCTCAGAGGAGACCGAAACTGCTCACAAAACTCCAGATGATGGTTTCACCAGGGCTTTCTACAGTTGCTGCAAGACGTCCTTGCTCCTGGACTCAAAACCTCTTGCAATGAAGGGCAACATGCCAGTCTTGATAAAGGGTCTTTGACCTGAAACGTTAACTTGGTTTCCCTTCCCACAGATACGGCTTTACCTGCTGAATATTTCCAGCATTTTATGTTTTTTTCCAACATACCATTTGCCTTCCCAACTGCTCATTGCACCTGAATGTTTGCTTTTAGCAATGTCTACAAAGACACCTAGATCTTGTGGCACCTTCTCTCTTCCCAATTTATCACTTTTCAGATAATAACCTACCTTTCTGTTTTCAGAAACAAAGTAGATAACCTCACATTTGTCTGTGTGAAAGTGCACCTGGCATTTTTTTTCCCCACTTACTCAACTTGTCTAAATCACATTGGAGCTTCTCTGCATCCTCGTCGTAGTTCACCGTGCCTACCCTCTCCCCGTCAGCTTCATGCTGTATGAAAAATTGGAGATGTTACATTTAGTACCCTCATCCAAATCATTGATATGTATTGTGAACAGGTGAGGCCCAAGCACCGACCCCTGTGGCAACTGACTAGTCACTGCCTGCCACCTGGAAAAAGACCCATTTATTTCTATTCTGTTTTCTCAATGCCAGATAATTCTCAATTAATGCAGTAGAATACCCCCAACCTGTACTTTAATTTTACACACTAACCTCTTAAATCAACAACCTTCTGAAAGTCAAAATACCGCACATCCACTGGTTGCCCCCCATTTATTCTACTTGTTATGTCCTCAGAAACCTCCAGTAGATTTATTAGGTATGGTTTCCCTTTCATAAACTCATGCTGACTTTGTCCAATTCTGTTAATGCCATCCAAGTCTTCTGTTTAGCATGTCTTTATAATAGATTCTAGCAGGCATGGTCAGTGTAGTGGTTAGTGTAACGCTTTACAGCGACAGCGACCTGGGTTCAATTCCAGCCACTGTCTGTAAGGAATTTAGAAACATAGCAAAACTACGGCACAATTCAGGCCCTTCGGCCCACAAAGCTGTGCTGAACATGTCCCTACCCTAGAAATTACTACGCTTACCCATAGCCCTCTATTTTACTTAGCTCCATGTACCTATCTAACAGTCTCTTGAAAGACCCTATCGATATCTGCGTCCACCACCATTTCCGGCAGCCCATTCCACGCATTCACCACTCTGAGTAAAAAAACTTTCCCTGGACATTTCCTCTATATCTACTCCCCAGCACCTTAAACTGGGGAGTTTAAGGTCCTCTTGTCGCCACCACTTCAGCCCTGGGGAAAAGCCTCTATCTACCCAATCAGTACCTCTCATCATTTTATATACCTCTTAGGTCCCCTCTCATCCTCTGTCTCTCCAAAGAAAAAAAAGAGTTCACTCAACCTGCTTTCATAAGGCATGCTCCACATTCCAGGCAGCATCCTTGTAAGCCTCCTCTGCACCCTCTATGACCTCCACATCTTTCCTATAGTGAGGCGACCAGAACTGAGCAAAGTATTATGCTTAGAAATGTTATCCTAAATCTCTCAGTACACATTTGAACTCAGTTGCATGGGCTTGGAGTATTGGATGGCCACAGTTTGTAGGATGGATGTGCCTGAAGTAACATAGGCACTGGATTGTTCACCTCAAAACTTTCTCTATTGTATTCCATCCCAGGTACTAGTCTGGTTAAACCTCTCAACTGCTTCCACCACATTAGCATTCTTCTTTACCTACAATAACATACTATACAAGAGGCAGTTGTATATGAAGGATTCTCCAAGGATGGTGCACATATGATGCAGCTGTCTCAGCTTTGAATCCGATGTCCAGGGCTGTTAGTGTTCTCCCAGTGTTCCAGCAATGTGGTTGATGTAGGTTAATTAGCCACTGTAAACACCCACCAACTTGAATGGTTGGTTTGGGGGGAGGGGTGTAAATGGGCAAACATGGGAATAGATGATGGGAATAAATGGAGGAATGAGTTGCTCTCAGGTGTCATAGTCTCAATGGCTAATGCATTGACTATCTCTGCACCTCATCATTTAGGCAAATGCTACTTTTACTGCTGAAAGAGAAAATTTCACATTATACTCCAGTTACCCGATCTTCTCTTTTCCCCACTTGCTTTTCCTTTTTATAGCCATGTTCACTTCACAACTTACTTTCCTACCCAACTTTGCATTATTCAGCGACCAATACCTTGTGCCTTTATTTATAAATATTTAAAAACCTGAGACAGCAGGACTGATCCTGTGGCACACTTCTCATTACCTTTTGAAGCATGTCATTTGTGCCTGTTTTCTGATAGCCAACCCATCATCTATTAATACCAATATCACCTCCTACACTAAGTTTTTGTATTTTCTATAACTTTCCATTGCACCTTATCAAATGCCTTCTGGAAATCTATTGCCTCCTCTCACCAGTGACTTTTTACCCTGGCCATTTCTTATCTCATTCCAAATTGATTCTACATCAATATCTTGTCTATACTTTTTAATTAATTAATAGAGCTACCCCACATCCTTTTCCTACAAAGATTTTGTCAAGGAACAGATCACCTAAAAGGCTATAATCTGCTTCTGTGCCCAAGACACCAACACAGGAATCAACATCACAAAAATCAGAACACACTACTGGACTGCCGCAAAAGGTAGACCATGCAACACTGTTTGGACTGTTAATTCTTTAATGTGTTCACTTACACCTTGTTTATACTAGAAGACATGATTTTGCTGGATAACACAAAAGAACCACTTAATGGTAATATTTAAAGCATTTTTTTATTAGAACAAAACTTCATTTTTTTAAGTGAAAGCTCTGAAACATTTGGCCCCAAGTTAAAATTAGCTCTCAGGTCCCCCTGCTATATCAAAAATAATTCTAGTTTTTTTCCCTTGCATTTTTGATACATTTATGTCTGCAGTGAAGATCACCTTCATTTTACTGTTCAGGAACTGGCAATTTTTATGATTGATTCAATTGACAGACTTGATCCTGTAAATTAAACTTGGCAGTTCCTGACTGTCCCTAAGCTAAAGGGAGTAGAATCTAAAAATATACAAGAGGACACTCAGTGCATGAAGAGATTCCATTTCTGACCACATTTTTCTCTTTGGGTAATTCCTGAACTACACCTGCATTAACCAAATTGGACTTTAATTTCAGTAAGGCTTAAACTGAACATAACATAACCCAGTAACAGATCAGAAGTGGCTTAAGATCACAACAAAATACAAACAATAGTTTTGGTCTTTCTACCTCACTAATGGGTTGCAGATATGAAGAGAATCCAAAAGAATTTTATTTCAAACATTTAAAATTCAGGTCTCAGTGCATACAGTTTTGTTTCAAAAAAATTAAATTAGAGTCAGAATATTTACCCTGTTACTTGGTGATATTTTTCCAATAGTAACCTAGTCTTTGTAAACCAGAATGCATCATTTGAAATGTTTATTTAAAAAAAAGCCATGAAAATTAAGGCAAATAAAAAGGTAAATACAATAACCCATAGTCCATTCCAATCACACTGGAGGAAAAATGATTGTCCCAAGAGACTCTCCTTTACAACAAATGAAGTCACCAACACAGATAACTTTTTTTAAACAAGCAGCTCAATTCTGGTGACTATGACAGCACAGTTACTATAGGCCGGGCAGTGCGTTTCCTTTATCCCTTAACACTTTATTATCCGACTCTCACATGTTGATCATGTTGCCATTTCTTCTGGAGGAAACCATTTCAGAGTGCATTTCTGAACTGTCAGTACAGCTTTCATTTTCCACATTGTGGTCCAACCGCTCATAATGTACACTACCATTGGCAGTAAATCCTTTCTCCTCCTTTCTCATGAACACAGGCAAAGTTGCCAGTGTTAAATTAATATCCTTAAAGGCATGCAACAAAAAGATGCCGACTATGATGGTAAGGAAACCACTCAATGTGCCAATGATGTCATCATTGTCCATATGATACCATTCTTTGAACAGGATAGCTGAACATGTCAAAACAGATGTAGTGAAGAACACATAATAAATGGGAGTCACTAAGGATGTGTTGAAAATGTCAAGTGCCTTGTTCAAGTAGTTAATCTGGGTGCTTACACAAGCTACAAGGCTCAGTAGAAGGATCCATGACAGAGGGTAGGTCAGGATGGGCTTCCCAGCAAAGAGTTCCTTTATGGCAATACCAAGGCCTTTCACACAGGAAACAGATAGGGCACCAATTACAGAACAGATGGTTATGTAAACCAGAATGTTTGACTGCCCATGACGGGGACCAACAACAAAAATAAGGATCAGGGAAATAATGATGACGAAAGTTGCGAACACCACAAAACCTGAAACAGAGTGGAAAACACCATTAGGGAATTAAGTTTTCATTTCAAAAGTATTATTGCAGATACTATAAACTTAACATGTTGAAAATAATCTGCAGATCAGACAGCATCTGTGGAGAGAGAAACAGTCAATGGAATTCAATTCAATGGAGTCCTGAGGGTTGCAATGTGCTAAGTCAGAAGAGATATGCTATTCCTCAAGCTTACTTTCAGCTTTGTTGGGAGGCCAAAGACAAAGATCAGAGGTGGTGTGGGAAGGAAATTGAAATGATAGTTAAGTAGAAAAGACCATATTGCAAGTAATCAGTGTATCGGCAATATAAATAAAATCACACTGCTTCAGCTGGAAAGCACGTTGAGTTACGAGATAATGGTAGGGGAGGAAGTAGAAGACCAGGTGTGGCATCTGCTCCTTTTTCTCCCTGAAGATACCTAGTCCTGCTGCCAGTAATTAGCAGTCTGTCCCTTGGGTCAGGAAACAAAAGATCTGATTTATCACTTCATGTCCTTGGATATTAAAGCCAATTACTGAATGTCAGCTGCAGCCACAGCTGAGATCATCCCAAATCATTTGAGAGCAACACAAATTAAGAATTAAACTAAACAGCTTTTGATCCATATTCCACAATGACAGCAAACAATGCCTTTATCATTACAGCAGATAACTTTGCAACCTTTTCTTCAACTAGCCAATAAGTTCAAAGCATGATTCTTACTTCCAGTTCTTCAACTCCCAAAGTACCACACCTCTGATACTGTGCTTACACTTCTAATACGTCAGAATCAGAGACAAAAGGCAATTCTAATTCTCAATGCTATGGCAAAGCTTACACCTTACTCCTGAGTACTAGCTACTTAAAAACATTTCTCACTTTAAAATTTTTGGCGCAATTGTTTATTTCAGGGTTTTCAATCTTTCTGAAAATTACCCCAAAGGCACTCCTCACTAAAACAAGGGATACATCATCCAATTAAACTGATTTCAGGTGCAACAGCAGCTTTCATCATTAGGCTTTATCGTGACAAGTTGCTGAAATCTCACTCTGGAATAAACAATGTGATGATAAATTTACATGTTCACTATCAAAACTAACTTGTTTTTAAAATTTTAATTTCCACAAAGGAGAAAAGGCTGAGGAGAAACTGAACTGGGAGAATGCACTTTCAACAAGTAGCAGTCCATATAAAGGAATCGCATCGACAAGTTCACAACAGTATTTTCATACATGCAGTGAAAATATCGTTCACTATTTCCATTAAACTCTAGGGTGTACACAGGATGTGTATTTGCATTTTGACAAAGTCAACCCCTGCTCCAAGTCAAAAGTGCAAGGGAAAACTCCAGCCCTTCACCACCACTTCCATCTCTCTAACCTGGCTACCATCCACGCCTAAACCAAACTCTTCAGTCTTGGTTAAAAAAAGAATGCTGGAAGAACTCAATGGGTCAAGCAGCATCTGTGGAGGCAAAAGGTGCAAATCAACATTTTGGGTCAAGACCCTGCATCAGGACTGAGGGTCAACAGAAAAGATTGCCAATATATAGCAGTAAGGGTGGAATAGAGGCTAGTAGGTAGTAGATGGAACCAGATGGGAGGGGATGATGGGCAGATGGAACCAACTGGGAGGAGGAAAGCTAGGTGGACAGGTGAGTGTGTGTGGGAGGAAAGCACCAGGGGACCCTAGGCTCTCTTAATTGATTTCTGGTAGGCTTTTTGTGTCTTCTTCCATGAAGGTAAACTAAGTGTTTAATTTTTCTGACATTTCCTTATTCTTTGTAAAATTTTCCTATCTCTGTCCATTGGGGAAACACATTTACCTTTGCTAATCCTTTTTCTTTTCACATATCTAGAGAAGCTCGTGGTCATTCTGTTTTCCTATGATCAATTTCTTGGTCCTCCATCAACTTCCAAAATGTCCCAAATCCTCATGTTTGCTGCTATTGCTTGCAACTTTATATGTCTCTTCATTCGATAAAATACTATCATTAATTTTTCCCGTTAGCCATGGATGAACCACTTTTCCTGTTTTGTGCCTTAAACTACATATTTTGTTTTCAGATCATGGATATTTCTTTAAATGCCAAAACCTGTCCTCTTTCATACCTCTTAACTACATCCAACTTCCTCTCCTACCTTTGTAATTTCCTTTATATATATTCATTACAGAATCATTGAAGAGCCTAGTATTAGACAGAGTTTGAAAATGATGGAGTTCAGTGTCAGATTCTATCATATTACAGGTACTCTTTCCTAAAGGGTTAATCCTGTTGTAAATGGACCTTTCTCACTGCATAATGTGAGATTTTAAAAAATCACCTTTTCCTTAGCTGGTGCCTCAACATAACGATCTTAGAAAATATCTTCTATACATTCCATGTATTCATTGTCCACCTTATTGTCACCAATTTGGATTACTGTGTTATCTGTTACATGCACCTCAAATTATCTGATTTATTCTGTGTCTAATACTACAATTACTAAATATTAAACTTTGGCTTCACTTCAATTTCAAAATAATATGTATATAGCACACACAATCATTTGATTATATGCAAATAGTTCCCTAAAAATGTGCATCTCATGCCAAAGTAACTATATCCAGTACATCTACAAGTTTTACAGCTAGATAACTTATCAAAACAGTAATCTGAGAAATAACGCAAAGTAAAATGGAAAAATTATGACAAGAGAAACCAAGTCCATCTATAATTGTGAAAACAGAAGCAAAAGATTTTCTAATTCTCCTCACTTTTGACAATTTTGTTAGTAAGAGATCAGATAAAATGAACTTGTATGTATGGCACCTTGCACAATCTCAGGACTTTCAAAGTGCTCTGCAACCAATTCAATGCTTTTGAAATGGAATCAAATTTGCAACATTAGGAACACAGCAGGCAAAATATAGACAAGAGGATCCCCCTGGCTAAGGGTTAAAATTTTGATCAGTCTCCAGGAGAACTCCCGAAATCCTCCTGGAATACTGTCCTATACAAAGAGGGACTTCCATGTCAGTTTAATCTCAGATTTAAAAGTCACCTCCTATATCAATACACCCTCCCTCAGTCCTGCACTGGACTGCCAGTCTAGATTTTGTGCTCAAATCCCTGGAGTGGGACTTAAAGCCA
>JAUZTB010000011.1:14403171-14416373 GCA_034780895.1 Rhynchobatus australiae
AGACAAAATCCACTGCCCAAGCCTCATCAATCATCTTCGCCACCTCCTCAAAAAACTCAGTCAAGCATGTAAGACATGACCTGCCCCACACAAAGCCATGCCGACTGTCCCTAATCACCCCATGCTTTTCCAAATGTGAGTAAACACTATCCCTAAGAATCATCTCCAGTAGCTTCCCTACCACTGATGGGAGACTCACTGGCCTATAATTCCCTGGATCATCCCTATTGCCCTTCTGAAACAAAGGAACAACGTTGGCTTCTCTCCATTCCTCTGGGACCTTGCCTGTGGCTGGAAAGGATACAAAGATAGAGATGTTATATAAGAAAGGTCTAGCAGAGGGAGCATTATGTGGGAAAAGGTGGATTTGTTCACTTTTCCAGGAAAATTAATAAGAAGCATATATTCTAAATAGTGAGAGATTGCAGAGTTCTGACCTGTAGAGGTGATTCCCAAAGGACCAGTACACAGGGCAAAGCATCTTTGGTCAAGCTAACAGAACGTCAGTAGTTATCATGAAGGGAATTAAAAGCAGTTCTCCAGACTAATATCTGGGAACGGGCTGCTTATTTCAGGAGGAAAGGTTGAACAGACAGAGCAGCAAAATAGCACCGAGCCTCATCTTACTGAGTGGTGGAGCAGGAATGAGTTACCGAATGGCCTGCTCTTGCTCTTAAGCACAACGCCCCGCCCCGCCCCCTCGCCACCTGCCACTCACCCGGCAATCCGCTGACGTCAGAGGCCCGCCCCCCACACTGCGCCGATTGGTTAGAGAGGGAAGGCGGGCCCCAACGGCTCCTCACCGCTTCGCTGCGTGATTGGCCAAGCCAGGACGTCAGGCGGTTGACGTCACATTGACGGCGCGGGAGCGGAGCCGGCGGGCGGTAAGTGGGGCCCGGCAACGGGCGATGGGCCGAGTGTCCCGGGCCCGGCGGGCGGGCGATGGGCCGATGGGTCCGGTCTGTGTCGGGCCCGGGGACAGCGCCGGGCGGTGCCTGCGGCCTGGGGAAGGGCCGGGGACCCGGCGGCTGAGGGAAGGGCCCCTGGGAGGGGCCAGCAGCCCCTGTGCACGGTGCAATCCCACTGCCTGTGGTGATGAGGGGCCGCGGGTTGCAGGGGGGTTACACCCCGGGGTGGCAGGGCAGGGCAGGGAGCGGGGTTACTGCCGGGCACCGGGGCGCTGGGAAACCCACTGGTGGCGGGGCCCCGGGCACAGGGCGGCCGAGTCCCGGGCACAGGGCAGCAGGGCCCCGGGCACAGGGCGGGGGAATCCCTGGCACAGGGCGGCAGGGCCCCGGGCACAGGGTGGGGGAATCCCTGGCACAGGGCGGCAGGGTCCCGGGCACAGGGCGGGGGAATCCCTGGCACAGGGCGGCAGGGCCCCGGGCACAGGGTGGGGGAGTCCCGGGCACAGGGCAGCAGGGCCCAGTCACGGGGACATGGTGGCAGCGCCCTGGACACACAGCGGGGGAGTCCCGGGCACACGGTGGCGGGGTCACGGGCACTTGGCAGCGGGGTCACGGGCACTTGGCAGCAGAGTCACAGGAAAATCATGAATCATAGGCACATTTTAGAATAAAGAACACAGGTCACAGCAAAACAAGTCCATTTAGTGTGCAGAGCGGGGCTGGGCTGAGGTGGCGGTCAGGGTTGTGCCAGCTGGTTGAAGGGGAGTAGCTTTCCCTGACCCTGCTGGTGTGGGACTTCAGGCTCCTGCCCAATGGGAGCTGCGAGAAGATGGCATAGCCTGGATGGTGGGGGTTGTTGATGGTGGCAGTGTAGAGTCGGACAGTTTCTGTGCAGGGAGACAGTCAGTGACCCTCCGGGCTCTGCTGAGCTGCTGAATTCTGGCAATGTTTTCTGCTTTTGGTACTCAATTTATTATTGTCACATGTACCGAGATACAGTGAAAAGCTTCTGTTTGCCTGCCATCCAGACAGATCATTTCATGCATGGGAATATTGAGGAGGTACAAAAGGAAAACAAAACAATGCAGAATATAGTGTTATAGTTACGTGGAAAGTGCAGTGCAGGGAGACGCAGCATCTGCTGGGTTTTGATTTGCTTCTTGGACTGGATTTGTCCCACTTACTGTGCACGGGACATACGTGGACAACTTTGCACACTATCAGGTGCCAGTGCTGTAACTGTACTCGGACAGCTTGGCAGGAGGTGCAACTGGTGCTCAGTTCTTGAGTACCACAGCTGGGATGTTTCTGGTCCCAGTGCTGTTCCTTCATATCACGTGGCATGAATCTAAATCACCGAAGGTTGATCTCTCTGATGGTGGGGATCACAGGAGGGAGCTGAGGTCGATCATTGATTTGGCATTTTTGATTGAACATGGTTGTAAATTCTTCAGCCTTTTTAGAACTCAGTGCTGGGCTCTGCCATCATTGAGGAGAGGGATATTTTTCAGACTACCTCCTGCTGTTAGCTGATGAATTGTTTGTCACCATTCATGACTAGACATGGTATCACTGCAGAGCTTTGTTACAGCACTGGCACCTGATAGTGTGCAAAGTTGTCCACGTATGTCCCGTGCACAGTAAGTGGGAGCATGTAGTTCATTTGTTGCTTACTCTTCTTGATGTTTAGCACACATGTACAACTTCAGCAGGTTGGTGCTTCATTTTCGTTTACCTGGTGATACCTCATGGATCCTGGTGCTGAGCTACCAAATCTGTTCTCAGTATATTCCATTTAGCATAATCGTATTGTGTCACACAGCGTGTTGGAGACCGTCCTCTGCACAAAGATGAGACTTTGTCTCCATAAGGACTGGGCGATGCTTCAGTCTGCCGACACTGTCATGGGCAGATTGTCTGCTCTAGGTAAATTGGTGAAGTTGAAGTCATCAGTTTATCCCTTGTGTTGGTTTGTTCACTACCTGTCACAGATGCAATCTGGCAACTGTTTCTTTCAGGACTCTGGGCCCTGTCATTGGTGGTGTTGGCATGCCAGTCTTGGTGATGGACAAGGCATCAAAGTCCACACCCAGAGTGCATTCTGTGCCTTTGCTACTTTGCATCTTCCATGTGTTCAATATGGAGAAGTGCCAATTCCTCACCTGAGGAAGGATGATGAGTGATAATCAGGAGGAGGTTTGCTCATGTCAGGCTATTGCTTGACTAGTCTATGGGGCAGCTTTCCCAACCAAGGCACCAGCGCCCAAAGGCACGTGAGGAGGACTCTGCAAGATCTTTAAGATGTGGGATTTTCTGTATCCCCCTTGAGTAAGCAGTCAACATGGAAGTTAAAACAAGCTACATGGAGAGGACATACAACAATGCAGTGACCCCTCGTTGCTACAGTGGAGTGCCAAGAATTACTGAAGTACAAAGCTACCCAGTTAATTTAGAAGTAAAAAAAACAGTTGTGCAGAAGGGCCTGTCTCTGTGCTGTATAGCTCTATGAAAATGTAACGCTTGTCTCTATTCATTGAAGACATCATGTCAGAAATGACCTTCGAGTTCCAAACCTACAACAATGTGATTGATTCTGAGCTGCCCGTTGAAATGATCTGGCATTCCAACTGTTTCATGAACAGCTGGTGACGGGCATCAAATACTGGGCTTGCCAGTGGTGCCAAACCTTAATTAAGATGAATAAATTAAAGGAAAGCTCCTGAGCCCACATGACAATATTTTTAGGTCTTGCTGCAAACAAGTATGCTCTGTTGGAGTGAGTAGGCAGATGTCCCCGTGGAATCTGGGATGTTTGCTTGTACTTGGGATGAGGAAACAACTTTATTTTGCATGTTATTCCCTGGGTGGCTAATGTTCATCCTTTTGCATATTATTACATTGCATGCAAAATGGAACGATGAGGAGCTGTTGGGTGCAGCTTGTATTCTGAGTGGACCTTCCCGGAACATCTAAAAAGACTCTTGGAACTAAATCCTCTTCTTAATTTCCTCTTTGGTTTTCTTTTAAATGAAAGTCCAGTTATGACTTTTTAACAATATGTTAAATGTCATTGGCTGACTGTGATCCCTCTTCTGCTCCAAGGCAGCGTTTTCCCCTTTTCATTTATAACAGCGACAGCAATCCTAAATTTAAGCATATCCATAGAGCCATAGAACAATACAGCACAATACAAGCTCTTCAGCCCACCATGTTGTGCCACCCATCAAAGCACACCTCACACTATCTAAATCTTTCCTCCCGCATATCCCTCTATCCCACGTTCCTCCATATGCCTATCCAACAATGTCTTGAACCTGTCTAATGTATCTGCCTCCACCACCACCCCAGGCAGTACATTCCATGCACCAACCACTCTCTGGGTGAAAAACCTCCCTCTGACATCTCCCCTGAACTTCCCCCCCTCCATTACTTTAAATCCATGCCCTCTTGTCGAATGGAAAACTAAAGCCCATTAATGGAAAACTAAAGCCCAATAATGAGATTATGCAACATAATCTGAATATTTATCTCAATTGGTAAATAGCAAAAAGAGGACGTTAAATGTTAGAACTATGATATCAATCAACATTGCTCCAATGCATGAAAGCCTGATCTCCATTACTCCGGTCCCCAAACCTCCTATTACACCCAGATTTAGCCATCTCCATTTGCCAACAGTTTTCTGAGCAAATGTCTTTCAAAACTCTTCACATTCTAGAGTCACACTCACCCTTTCCTATATCCAGCTGCTAGCCTCCCATATAAATGGAAACAGTGTCACCACAAATTTCTGAAGGTGTATTGCGTGTGGAAACACCATTTACTACTGAGATATTTCCACTTACAATGAACAACAGACGGAATTTATGTTCTACTATTTTAACTTTGATGATTACCTTTCCCACATGCTATGCATCAGTTATTTAGTCCAAAAGGCAGGTATGGAACTGCCAGTTCCAGAGATGCAGAAAGTGCATGTTAAAAATAGGAAGTGACTTCTTCATTGATGTTTCTCGACTTCACCCTCTGTTTCTATACTCCACTAAATTATTTCTTTCCCCTTTAACAATTATCACCAAAAAAAAACAAGATACATCAAATGTTCCCTCTGTATTTTCATTGATAATCTACATAAATCCATAGTGCCAGAATAGCAAGCTGGAACCCTGAAGTATCAAAAAGTTTCTTTATCATACAAAATTCAAGCTTAAAAATTAACACCCTGAACTAAATTCTCACCTTTGTTACTCATACAGCCACCAGATGAGGTTCATGTTGTATTGAAGAAAAAGTTATGAAAAGAGGCAAAGTAAAACCAAGTAGATGATGAAGGATTTAAAGCCTTCAACAAAAATGAGAGATCGAAAAGGATGTCCGACAAGGTAAACAGCAAGATTCCAATATAAAACAAACAGTCCTACCCAAATCCCATGTGCTCACCAGGTTAGAAAAACACAGTACCAAAATAGGTGATAATGCTCATCGCAAAAGCAGGCAAATCTGCCAAAAAATCATCTATACCCTCGCTCCATTTAAAAACAGTTCCTACATCAAGCTGCGTTGGAGTGTTTATTTTTCCTTCTTGAATTTATTTACTCATAGTTCCCCCATATGCAAAAAATGTTCAAAAGATTTTCCTTTAAAGTAAAAACAAAGTTCCGAGGAGAAAAACACATGCAAGAGGGCCTTGCTGGTTACCCTGTGTGCTATATGCAGCATATGCGTTGTGTTAGTCAATTGATACTTTGTTTTACAATAAAACCATTTTAAAAAAATGACCAGATTACAGCTGCATTATGGTTTCCCTTTCCTTAGTCGATGGCTATAACCACAGAATGAACTCTGAGACCACCCTGATGAAACCAGATGATCATGCTGGAAATAAAAATGCAGTTCCCACAATATTTATCTTTTAACAGTGTCCCTCTGTCTCAGGGATAGTGGTCTGGGGGTAAGATGTATGCGGAGGGCACTTCAAATAATGTTTTGCTATTACACGAAGGGGAGAAAGGACCTGTAAGCACAACGAGAAAAGTCACCATCAAATAATTCATGCTTTTAATATGATACCACAAATTAATGGCATTTCACTCACAACAAATGTTCCCTTCTTTAATGGGGATTGCCTTTGCAGGCAGTAGGGAACCTCACATAATGGGCTATTTTGAACTTGGATAGTATATATTATCAGGATATTCAATCAGACAGCTGAGATCTCATTGGATTCAAACCTTGGGCTCGTCCAACACCCAACAACCTGTACACTTTCAGGGACAGACAATGGGTGGTGCTTGGTCAGATTCTAATAGGTTGGGGATAGAACCTAGGCCTTTCAACTGCACTACTGATTGTCTTAGGCAGCTGAGCCATCAAAAGACCCAATGCATTTTTATTTTGCCTGAATTTAAAATGTGAAAATGTGAAGTTGATTTAAAACCGTCTCCACAGCAAATCAATTCAAATCAGACTTGTGCAAGCACGTCCAACTGAATCCCAGTATATCTTCAGCCACCATCCTTCCCTAAGTAACAAAGTGCCAATTACAATATTTCTCCAGCACCTCTCAACTCACATGCTCTTCTGACTGACTGATCAGACTTGTCTGTGATGTTTGTGATGTCCCGTACAGTGGAATAGTCTTTCAAGATTCACCGGCTGAATTCATTTGTGAAAATGGTCACTTAGGTGCCTGCTACAAGAAGAAGTATAGCCCAGTAAGCATCAGAACATTTGGTGGCTCAGCTCAGAAAACTGCGAAAAAAAACAGCAGCTCTGGGTTGGAATCACTCTTCCTAGAACAATAAATATCTTTTTTTTTGCGGTGCAGAGAACAGAAACACTTTCAAAATTTCTGGAATGCCAATAGCTTATTCACTTAAATTCCCAGTCACAGGAAATAACATAGTTTTTAAGGACCAAAGTCTGAGAAGGAATAAGGTAAAAATATTATTTAAAAAATTACCAATTTACAAATAAACTTTCCTTTTCATCTTTATGTTCTCTTTGCTTATGGTTGGCAAGTTAAACAAGGCCAGACAGATGAAAGGTTTCAGCATGAAGAAAATATTCTCAGCTAAGTTTATAGCTCCCTGAGTGATACAAAGATGACAATATGCAGGCTGCTCAAGCTGAGTAAATAGATAACTGAATGAGGCAGGCGAAGAATCTTTAGTCTTTCCCAGTAGCAGAAGCAGGAAAAAAAACCCTGGCAATAAAAAAAACCCAGAGCCTGAGTAGCTGCCTTTTGGATTTTTCTCGACAGCACGTTATAGATCAGACAGCAAATTGGAACTCGCAGCTAATTTACAGTGTCAGAAAGTAGCTGTAAACTGCACGTGGGTAGTTCCAGACAGCAAAAATTTTGTCTCATTAGTATTCAATTGTGTCCTATCACGTCAAGTGCACAGAAGCAACATAAATAGATCTTGCTTAGCTTACAGTCAGGACACAGTACCTTTTGTGGGTGTGGTACTAAAATAAGCAAACTGAAAATTGTCAGTTTGCATCTCACTCTGATGGTGCCGAGTTGGATACAGGTAGAGCCATCTTTCAAGATGAGATAAATAACACAAGGCATTACTCATTCTCTCGAGTGGAAGCAGAAGAGTGTACATGAACAGCCTGGTGGCCTGGCATGACTGTAACTATAAGGGAACTGTGCTATTGCTTTTTTTTTGGCCTTGTGCAAAACAAGCTTGCTGCTGCGATTGCTTTGTCACAGAAGTATTTCACTTGGCCTGAGCTGGTGAAAGGAACTATGATTTCTTTGATGTCTTTTGGTAACAAGATTGGGGTGGTGTAGAATACATAAATCGGCACAGAGCAATGTGGCAATATCAAGATGATCTTTGCCTACTTCATTAGTGGCACATCCTAGAGTTACTTTTTGTTCTTCTGAATAAAGTTTCAACCAGCTTTTGGATGATTCCATGTAAGCCTGTTAACCTTTTGCCTATCTAACAGAGAAATTATATGTGATCATGCCACTCAGTCAGGTTGGTATCAGAATTTGATGCCAACCCAATTTAACAGTGACTCAATGCTAATGAAAACAGAGTACAGTTGGTGAGATGGCTTTGATATTGGACAGTAATGCAAAACACATGCTGTTAGGGTCATACAGCCATAAAGTTATACAGCACAGGAACAGACCCTTTGGCCCAACTCGTCCATGCTGACCAAGATGTCTGCCTGAGCTAGTCCCATTTGCCTGTGTTTGGTCCATATCCTTCTCAACTTTTTCTATCCATGTACCAGTCCAAGTGTCCTTTAAATGTCATAATAGTTCACGCTTGTACCACTTCCACTGGCAGCTCGTTAGCTTAACTTTCTATGGATAGTCCAGAGAAAATAACACTCACCCTGCGCTGGTGTGAATGAAAGTAAAATAAGGAATTTTGTTTGACAGTGGAAGATAATTTGAAATGGCCAAATAGGAATTTAGGCACAATTTCACCACAGTAGGGAAACAGCAACCTGTACAATGGGTGGCTATTTATTGCATAAATTTGATAACTCCTAGACTACAAATAGATTAATGCCAATTACTGGTAACAATGTTTAAAAACATTGAGTTTTCAGTCCCTTTGCTCTCTTCACAGCCCTGTGTATGTGTTGAAATGTTCTTAGATGGCTGTTGAGTGCAAAGGCAGTGCACACTCGTACACTGGCTGTACTCCAAATCCAAGAAGCAGATTCTTTCCTCCTCTGACACCAGACATCATAAAGCTTGATCCATGCATCTCGCACCAGCTGCGAACTAACTCCACCAAACTCCATCATTCATCTAACACCAGTCCATCGCTTGCACCAATCCGGAAATCTGCCTCTCTTTCCAGATCACTTGTAGCTTCAGAATCCAGCACATTCTTCAGGATCCTATTAAACAGGAACATCCAGATAAAAGGATCACTTATTAGAAGTGACAGTGAATGCTTATTACAGTGAAAGGTTAATGATTCAGTTCATTCCTAAAACACCACTGGCTGGGAAATTAGACCATGCATGCAAAATGTGGAGGGAATCCATTTGCTGTATCTTTGACTCCAATATGTGCTGGTAATGTAATCTCATTCTTCTCCTTTGCACAATTACTTTACATAATAATTGTTATTTTTGAGTAGACTGTTTATTTGCGATATTTATTCAGACTCTGACAGGTATATGAAGCTCCAAGCTTGTTAGAGAATAGAACTTGCCATTTTTTTTTTTGTTTTATTCATCAGACATCACTGTTTGGGCCAGCATTTACTATCCCTGAACCTAGGAACTGGCATTTCAGAGGATAGTTATATGTCTGGAGTCACACATAGAGCATGTGTGTCAGGGTAACAAGTTTATTCAGGTATTAGTCGACCAGATGAGCTTTCATTAAAAATTGTAACCAATGCTAGCTTTGCATCCCAGATTTACTTAATTAAGTGAAGTTATATTCTCATTTTGCCTTAGTGAGATTTGAACATGTATATCTAGATCATTAGTCTAGGCCTCTGAGTTTTAATCCAGTGGTTTAATCATTGTGCTACTCAACCTAAAATGGACAGTGTTGTGTCGCATCCAATGAGAAGCTAGATCGAGACATGAGGGAGAAAGGGCTGGAAGGATATGCTGATTGTGTCAGATAAAAAGAGGTGGGAGTAGGCTCCTGTGAAGTGTAGACACAGACAAACAGGCCTAATTCTGTACTGTATGTGCCATTTGAAACAACACATTTAGCATATTACTCTGGCCAGCTCAACAGAGAAAAGCATTTAAATGACTGAAGAGTAAGTGTAAGGTAACATGGTTTGATTAGAATCCAAAGCTAAACGTAAACTCTTTGTCTATTGAGGCCATTCTGTACTTCCTGCATGTAGATGAATATTGGTTCAGTAAACCCACGGCTATTGGTATTGATTTATTATTGTCACTTGTACCGAGGTACAGTGGAAAAACTTGTCTTGCATACCGATAGTACAGGTCAATTCATTACACAGTGCATTGAGGTAGTACAGGGTAAAAACAATAACAGAATACAGAGTTAAGGGCCACAGCTACAGAAGAAGTGCAATGCAAGTGGACTATAAGGTGCAAGGTCATGACAAGATAGATTTTGAGGTCAAGAGCATCTCATCGTACAAGGGAACCATTCAATACAGCGGATAGAAGCTGTCCTTGAGCATGGTGGTATGTGCCCTCAGGCTCCTGTATCTTCTATTAATTGAATTAAGAGCATGTGTTTACTTGATACACAGTGTAATAATTATATTTTACATGTACAAATTCTTATGTCTCAACATAGGAACAACCTAAGCATGAATAAGGAAGGAAGTTAAAATGTCTTACATAAACTGTGATCACAATACAGCTTTTCACACAGATAACACATTCTTCCACAGCAAAGAACTTGAAATGTTTGTAGTGCATTATAATTTTGGCTAAAGGAGTTTGTTTGACCCATAGTACTTGTGCTGGCACTTTTGAGTGCTAACCCTACAGCTCTTCTCTCCAGCCTTGCCCCAGTGTTTTGCAGATTTTCTACCTTCAACTACTCACTAAATTTCCCCCGGAAGGTTGCTTTTGGATCAACTTTCAGGCAGTGAATTCCAGATCGATAAATGCGCCGTCACGTCACCTGTAGCTTTGTGGTAAATTACTCTAAGATCACAGATGCAGAGCGGTAATATATATGAAGTTATAATTCATTCTTTTTTTTCCACTGGGAACCAAGGCAACAGTAAGATAAGTCAGTGAACAGTTTACACCAGCTTGAGTTTTACATGCAATAGGAAAAAAATTCAGAGAGAAATAATTAAATTGGGATAGAGTGTGATGAGCTTTGATTTCAGGAGGAGAAATGTCACTGAACATAGAGTTTGACAAGTAGTTCACCTGATGTTAGTATAAAAGAAAGCATCATATGGCCTTAAAACTGCAGATGAATTATACCCAAACCTTGATATTCAATTATCACTGAAAGCAACAGAACTGAATAGTGGGTGGGGAAGTATATTAGCAAGTACTTAGTTCACTCAATAGTCTAAGACAGATATCTCCCTGTCAAGTGCACTGCATTCGGTGTTCACCATGTGGCCTCCTCTACACTGGAGAAAGCAAATGCAGATTGGGTTATGGCTTTGAGACCAACCCGTGCTATTGATCTCAAACTTCCAGTTACCTGCACTTTAATTTGCCATTCCAGTCTGGCATATCTGTCTGTGGCCTCCTGCACTGTTGCACTGAGGCCTAATGCAGGCTTGAGAAACAGCACCTTATCTTCATTCTCGGCACATTGCAGCTTGCAGGACTCAGTATTGAACGTTCCAACTTTAGACAACTCATTCGTTCTTTCAGTTTGTTAGAACTGGCGTTCTTTCCTTCCTGTTACTTTTTTGTATGTTCAGAGAGAGATTTAGCACAGAAACAGGTCCTTTGGCCCACTGAGTCTAGGCTGACCATCAGCACCCAATTACATTAAACTTGCATTAATCCCATTTTATTTTCATTAACTCCCTTTGGGTTCTACCATTCACCTTTATACCAGAGGCAACTTACAGTGGGCAATTAGCTTAATATCTCGCATGTCTTTGGGATGTGGGAGGAAACAGTAGTACGTGGTTACATAGAGAACGTGTAAACTCCACACAGACAGCACCCGAGGTCAGGACTGAACCTGACTCTGGTGACTATGCCGCCCTTGTATGGTCTGATATGTTGGGCACGTCATATTACACGGATGTAAAAGCATAATCTGATTTTAACTGGCCCTGAACTACAATATTATTTCACTCCATCAGGGAAATTCCCTTTGTTCCACCCATCACCCTCTCCCACTTTCTCTGCTTCCCTAAACTAACTTGTTTCTCTTTCCTTGGTTCTGATTTATACCTGAAACAATAACTGCTTCTCTTTCCACAGTTACTACCTGACCTGCTGGATTTATCCAGCACTTTCTGTTTCTTAATTTAACTTTCCAGCTTCTGCAGTTTTTTGGGGGATTTTCTTCTCTTTTGCCTGTTTAGATGAAAAAAAAGAGAAAATATCAATAATTCATAATTCGGCCAATGCAGGCTAGGTAGAAATGGAAGGCAAGGGAGTGCTTATCAGGCCTGAAAGAGGGAGAGAAGGGGTGAAAATGTCCTTCAGGATGAATTGTAAATACATTTGGAGCAAAACAAAAGCAGCTGGGAGAACTCAGTGGGTCAGGCAGCATCTATGGAGGGAAATGGAAATCAATGTTTCGAGTCAAGACAGTTCATCTGGACTGAGTCCAGCATCTTCAGTCTCTTGTGTCTCTGCAAATACATTTGATTTAAACTGTGGAAAATCTTCAGGATGTTTCTTGGTGCTTCCCACTAGGATCACTCCCGGTCTTTCTCCCTAGTCTTCTGCTCTGCCCGCATTCACATCTCCATTTTCACCAGGCTGGTTTACCTGATTTTAGGACAGAGTTCAAGAAGGCGTCCAGTTACCTTTCTTTTTAAACTTGCAAATTGCACTTTGTGTCAAAACACAATTCTGAAACATTACTCTAAATTCATCATGTGAAGAAAATGTGAAAAAAATCCCCGAAAGGTGAGAAAGTCCCTTGGATTGAAGACTCTCTCATTAACCAACAGCTTTACTAAGGTCAGTTTACTTACTGGAGAAACCCCAACCTTCCTCAGGAATATTGAAGATGAGAACAAGACAGAGGAATGGGATTAATCAGATTTCTTGTCAAAGAGACAGTTTAGGCTCAACAGGCTTCCTCTGTTTTATTGTTCATTGTGGTCAAGTGGGTGCCATTAGGGGGGGACCAACATTTATTGCCCTTCCTAAATTGATGGATGGGACATTTTGGTTGGCATGGACCAGTTGGGCTGAAGGCACCTCAGTTAGTGCCATTGCTTCACAGCTCCAGTTACATGATTTGATCTTGTTCTTGGCTACTGTCTGTACAGAATTTGCATGGTATTCCTGTGTTTATGTCTGTTTCTGCCAGGTGCTTTGATTCATTCCCACATCTCAACAATGTGCTGGTGGGTTAATTGGGCACCTTTAGTTACCCTTGCGAGCAGGTAAGTGTCCAAAAGAATCAGAAGGATATGTGGAAGAGAATAAATTTCAGGGCTATAGGGGATGGGGTTGCAGTAGGCACAGTAGTGTAGCTGTTAGTGTAATGCTTTGCAGTGCCAGCGACCCCCGTTCAATTCTGGTTGCTGACTGTAAGGAGTTTGTACGTTCTTCCCGTGTCTGCATGGGTTTCCTCTGGGTGCTCCGGTTTCCTCCCACATTCCAAAGATGTACGGGTTAGGAAGTTGTGGGCGTGCTATG
>JAUZTB010000011.1:15051483-15062128 GCA_034780895.1 Rhynchobatus australiae
GGAAGCATTTACCACCAGGCTCAAGGACAGATTCTAACCCTCTGTTATAAGACTATTGAATGGACGTCTTGTACAATAAGATAGACTGTTGACCTCACAACCTACGTCATCATGGCCTTCCACCTTATTGTCTGCCTGCACTGCACTTTTTCTGTAACTGTAACACTATATTCTGCATTCTGTTATTGTGTTTCCCTTGTACTATCTTGTGCAAGGGAATGATGTGCCAATGTGATGAAATAATCTGTATGGATGGCACACAGAACAAAGCTTTTCACTGTACCTCGGTACATGTGACAATAATAAACCAATTAATTTACACAGCACTCTGATATGATGTGGAGTACACAATGGAGTAGGATCAGGTACCATAAAATGATGACCCATCAATGCAGTTGTGGAAGCCCCATTTGCTAGAATGGCCAATTTTGGTTCAAAAGCTTCCATTAGCGGATTATGGTCCATGGCAATAGATAGCAAGAGCAGGGTGTCAAGGAAAGAGAGCCAGAGTGTCCGCTCCAACCTGATGGCTGGTGGAGAAAAAAATGCAGATGTGAAAATACCTCAGTCTCTTCCGTGACGTTTCCAGACATGTTCCCTCCGCCAGCAGGTCAACCCCAGGAAACAGCTTGCCTGAATTCTCATTATTCAGCCTGCACACAGGGCAACCCCCAGAGATGTAAAAAGATTTAGGGATTGAACTTTTAGACCGACTTCACTTTCTCCAGGCATTCTCTTTGGATCCCTGTTCGGACACACTGAGCTTGCAGCTGACGTGCCCCTTCAAGGATTTCGCCATGTGCTCACATGCTACCTCATCTGCAGCTCGTGGGACGAGAGGATGCCACACCGACATCTCACTTGTCTCCAATCCAACCACCAGCCACATTGTTGCCTTTGTCTTCTCACATGTCACCGCATTTCTCTGTTCTGTTACTGCAACAATATTGTACTCCTTCACGGACATTCCCATTCTTTCCATACTTTTCCAGTTACTCAGTGGTGAGTCCACCGCTTCTTCCCCTTCCATGGATCAATGACATTCTCTGTCTACTCCCCAACACAGCGACACTGAACTGAACACCAGAGTAATGTCTGCTGGCTTCTTTATGTGCACCAAGGATAAATAATTAGAGAGAGGTAGAAATATAAACATTGATGGGAATATCTCCCAACTAAATAGCAATGTCTGGTACAACAGTGTATTAGAGTTAAAGCACCTTTAACACTCAGTCCTTAAAAGGTCTTTTACACTTATTATGCATTTACTACCCAGCTACTTTTTAAAAAAATATTTAGAAAACCACTAATTGTTGAGACAGTTTGAGTTTTGGAGTATCCGCTGTAGACGAGACGGACCATGTGATTGAGTTATTAAAAAAAACCCTGATGGTATGGGTCCTCAAGATCAGAACTTAGTCAGAAACGAAACAGAAATCATTGATCTAAGATAATTTCCTGTCAAACGTGGAGTGTGCGCGCGTTTACTTTTACCTTGTTTTACGCTACCATGACTACACAAACAAGGCTGCAAATGACAGGAAACAACCGTTTTATGTTTCTTTTAATGCAATCTCTAGTTTTTGCCGGTTAACGAGACCACTGAAGTTTGCTGCTGCGGTACTAAGTTTAATTAAGTGGATTTGATATCGCAGCAGGGAAAAATAAAGCAAGGGCATGGGTGGAAGGGGGAGAGGGATATGCTGTCGAGTTTCTGGCGGGACCCTAATTATTGGGTGGGTGGATTGCGTAGCGGTGTAGTTGCGGTAAGAACTTTCATTGTGTGGGTCTCCCGCAGTTGCAACCCCACAGGGGCGCGTCCAAAACTGTACCACGTTTTCCCGAAACTTTTTAAGACCGGAAACGTCGAGTTTATGGTTTGGAGCAACGCCTCTAACCTAGAAGAGCTTTTCCCTCCCCTCTCTCTTTTCGCTCAGCTTGTCTGCATTGCCGACTCCCGTCTTCGTTTTATATACAATCCAAATGGAAGGGCAGAAAGCGGAAAGTTTCAGGTCGCAAGCAAGGAGAACTGCCAAGAAGTCCATAAAGAGAAAATAATTTATTTCTGAGGGGAAAGAAAAGATGAGAGTGTGGCTGGGGAAATGAAGAGAAGAGACGAGACAGCACTTGATGCGGTGGCACAACGTGATGTGTTGGCTGTATTTTGGCTGTGATGTGGCGGGCTTACAGATACTTGGGATCTCTTGCAGTCTTGGTGATATTTTCTGTCTTGCAATCTTGCTGATATGCTTTTGCCCGGCAGTACTGGTGATGCCTTGCTTATACGTTGGATCTTGCAGTCTTGGAAATGATAGCAATTTATGATCTTGGTGATCGTTCCACATCCCACAGCCAGGAACATTTACGTACCTTGCAATCTTGGTGCTATTAACACGCTTTCCGATTTTGCTTGGCAGTATTGGTGATTAATTATTTGCTTGTTTTGCAATATCTGATTTTTTTTGCATGCGTTGCTTTCTTGATGGCTGATTATTTGCATTTTTGGTAGTATTTTCAAGACTTGTAATTTTGGTGCATGAGTTTATTTGTGCTGCTGGTGGTCAAGGTGGAGGGAGGGTGGTGTGGCGGTGCAGGGCCGAGGATGGCTCAAGAAAGCAGTTGGAGAGCATGTTGTAGGCTGCCCAGCAAGAGCAAGGTGTCCAAGAAAGAGAGCCGGAGTGTCCGCTCCAACCTGTTGCAGGACAAGCCGGTGCGTCCACACGCCGGCAACAGGCTCAAGACAACCAAATACTCTCTGCTCTCCTTCCTGCCCAAGAACCTCTTCGAGCAGTTCCACCGCTTCGCCAACGTCTACTTCGTCTTCATCGCCCTGCTGAACTTTGTGCCCATCGTAGGGGCGTTCCAGCCTGAGCTAGCCCTGGCTCCTGTGGTCTTCATCCTCGCAGTGACTGCATTCAAAGACCTTTGGGAGGACTACAGGAGGTACAGGTCTGACCAGGAGATCAACCATATGGACTGCCTCATCTACTGCAGGTACTTGTCTCAGCAAGAGAGTGCAGCAAGTGTCCCAGAGAGTGCAGGCTTCCAAGTCAGCAGTACAACAATATACCCACATTAGGAATACAGAAGTATATTAATACTGCTATAGAAAAAGTGTTCAAAAGTAATACTAGTTTAGAATTGAATGCATTCCAGATTTACATCAGCGTTAGAAATATGGGTCTTCCAAAATTAGGTGCCTCTAAAAATATAGGTACACCTGCATTGGAGGACGGGTACTCAAAAATAATACTACTATTAAAATACCTGTATTTCTAAAGTAGGTGCAATTTTGGAACACCTGTATTTTTAAAGTAGTATTATTTTCAAATACCTTTATTTCCAAACCAAGTGTAATAATACCTGTATTTTTAAAACTATTATTCAGAGTACCTGTAATCCTAAACAAATATCATTTTGGAATACCTTGTATTTCTAAAGCAGGTGTGCAAATGTCATGCCTGTATTGCCAAAGGAATTTTATTTTGGAATGCATTATGTTCCTAAATCAGGTGTAATTTTGGAACACCAGTATTTCAAGTGCAGATATTACATAATTAAACTCACTTTAGAAAGAATGGTATTCAAAAAGAAGATTGCCTTAAAATTACAAATGTTTCAAAATTACACCTGTTTTAAAAGTACAGACATTCCAGATTAATACTGCTTTAGATATTCCATAATTAAACCTACCTCACAAATTCAGGTCTTTGAAAATCGTACTGTTTTAAAAATACAGGTGCTTCAAAATTGCACCTGATTTAGGAATACAGATTGTGCCAAGTTGGTATTTCTAACTCATTCCGAAATAACACTGGTTTAGAAATACTTTAGTTGTGCTGTAGAAATACAGGTATTCCCAAATGCTATTTTAGACATACGGATACAGACATTGCACAATTAAACCAACTTTAGGAATATAGGTATTACAAAATGATACTGATTTCCTTGTATTTCTAAATCAGCATTGTTTTGAAATATCTGTATTTCTAAAGCATTACTGAATTTGGAATGCCTGCATTTCTAAGGCAGTGTTACTTCCAAAGTTACACCTGCTTTGAAAATACAGGCATTGTAAAGTTGTCGTGGTTTAGAAGTACAGCTATTCCAGAGTTACAACTACATAAGAAATGCAGGAAGTTGAGAAGAAATACTGCTTTAGAAGAGCAGTTATTCTAACATAATGTATCTTAAATATGCACGTATTCAAAAAAGTCATGCTTTTAATATGTAGCCATTCTGAAACTAATGCAGTTTTAAGTATTCCATAACTGTTGCTAATCTGGAATTCTGAAATTATTACTATTAAAAAGAAATAGTTATTCTGAAAAGCTTTATTTCGATGGGCTTGGCATAATGCTGAAACCCTTTATTTTCATTTCAAATCCCTGTTTGTCAAAGGAAGTTGTGAAAATATGCACAATAATTTTCTGGAAAAAGAAATGCAAGTACTTGAAAAGTGGTATTTTAAAATGCATATACTTTTCAAAAAGATGCATATAAAATATGCATTTTTCTGCTGTTTTAATAATCACTTTTAATTATACTTGTACATATAAGATCTTTTCAAAAGTTTTCTTGTATATTTATTTGTGCAAGGATTTTGGGATGTCCTTACCAAGCCATGTTACTGGAGTTAGAAGTACATAATTTTTTCATTGATGCTTTCAAATTGAGTTCAAGATCTGCATGTAACAGATGATTTTGCTACTCAGCTATTTCAGTTTATTTATAATCTTCACTAATTTCTAGGGGGTAGAAATTCATCATAATTGCTATTTGAAATGTCCACTCATTAAATGCTGGAATTGATAATACAATGGAATTAAAAATCAGGCCCTGTGTATAAATGACAAACGATCCCATAACTCTATATTTTGTACCTCTGCCAGTGACAACATTCTATCCCCTTGATGTTTGTCTGCTGTTCCACTTCACAATGGAACTCTGTCTACCTCAGTCTTTCTTAACAGACTGATTTGTGTAGGTGTGCTTCAGACATAACTTTATGTCAGTGCTTCGTGTATAAAGCTAAGGATCATCTTGTTGTTTTAATGGATCGAAATGTATCGTAGATTTTGTGTGGAAGGGTATTTGGATATCTGTTGTCATCTTTTTCATAGTACTATTTTTTCATAGATTTGTACAGTTATACAGCACAGAAGCAAGCTCTTCAGCCACACTTGTCAATACTGACCAAGATGTTACTTGTGCTAATCCTAGTTGCTTGTGTTTGGCCCATATCCCTTTAAACCTTTCCTATTGATTTACCTGTCCAAATGTCTTTTTAACATTGTAATTGTATGTGTTTCTACCACCATCCCTGGCAGCTCATTCCATATACCCACCACCCTCTGTGTGGGGAAAACTTGCCCCTCAAATCTCCTTTAAATCTTTCCCCTTTCACCTAAAACTTATGGTCTCTAGTTTGAGATTCCTCCACCCTGGGGAAAAGACTATGACTATCTGCCCTATCTATGCCCCTGATAATTTTATAAACCTCTGTAAGGTCACTCCTCAGCTTCCTTTGCTCCGGGGAAAACAGTCCCAGCCTATCCAATTGCTGCTTATAACTCGAGCCTCCAATCCAGGCAACATTCCTCTGAATTTTTTCTGTACCCTGTCTGCTTCCTATGAAGTGGCAACGAGAACCACACTTAATACTCTAAGTGTGGCCTAACCACTGATTTGTACAACTGTAGCATGACGTTCCAACATCCAAGTTAAATTCTATCAGCCATTTTGTTGCCCACTTCCCAGATGATCCAGATTCTGTTGTAATCTTAGACAACCTTTTTCACTGTCTTCTGCTCACCAATTTTAGTATCATCTGCAAACTCACTAATCATGACACCTACATTCTCTTCCAAATCATATACATATACGACAGACAGTAAAGGATGCTACACTGATCCCTGTGGCACGTCACTGATTACAGGTCTCCAGTCTGAAAAACAACCCTCCACAACTATCACCTTCAGTGTCCTATCAACAAGACAATTTTGTAAACAGTTTGCTCGCTCATCTTGGATCCCATGTATTGTAATCTTCTGGACCAGACTACCATGCTAGACCTTGTCAAAGGCTTTGCTAAAATCCACACAGACAACATCTACCACCTCTGCCCTCACCAGTTCCCTTGGTCATCTCCTCAAAAAAAAACTCAGTCAAATTTGTGAGTCATGATCTCCCATGAACAAAGCCATGCTGATTATCCCTCATCACTCCTTATCTTTCCAAATACAAATAAATCCTGTCCCTCAGGATCCCTTCCACTAAGTTTCCAACCACTGACGTAGGGCTCACCGGCCTGTAGTTCCATGACTTGTGCTTGGAACCCTCCTTAACTAAAGGCACAACTTTAGCCATCCTCCAGTCTGCTGATACCCAACCTGTGACTAAGGAATATACAAAATCTCTGCCAAGGCCCCGGCAATCTCATCTCTTGCTTCCCACAACATCCAGGGATACACCTGGTCAAGCCCTAGGGATTTTTCCATCTTTATGTTCTTCAAGACCACCAGCATCATGTCGATGTGCTTCAGGACAGCACTGTTCTATTCCCTGAACTCTCAAGCTTCTGTGTCATTCTCCACAGTAAATACAAAATGAGAGGTATTCATTTAAGACTCCCATCTCCCTTGGCTCCACAGATAGATGACCACTCTGATCCTACTCTCCCGCTAGTTACTTGCAGAATCTCTTAGAATTCTCCTTTGCCTTATCTGCCAAGGATATCTCATGTCTCCCCTTAATTTTCTTCTTAAGTGTACACCTCCATCCCTTGTACTCAAGGGACTTGCTTGATCCCAGTTGCCTATTCCTGACACATGCCTCCTTTTTTCCTGACCAGAACCTCAATGTCACTTTCCTAATCCTGCCAGTCTTGCCCTTCACTCTAACAGGAGTATGCTGGCCCTGAACTTCCTGCCTCACTTTTAAAACCCTCCCACTTATCGATTTACTTGCTAGCAGCCTCTCCCAATCAACTTCTGT
This sequence comes from Rhynchobatus australiae, assembly GCA_034780895.1. Taxonomy (NCBI): domain Eukaryota; kingdom Metazoa; phylum Chordata; class Chondrichthyes; order Rhinopristiformes; family Rhynchobatidae; genus Rhynchobatus; species Rhynchobatus australiae. The sequence continues at coordinate 15,058,480 of JAUZTB010000011.1, forward strand.
ATGGTCACTGGTCTTAGAGTGCTTCCCCCACTGATACAACAGTCCCAACATCCCCACCATTGCTGAGGAGGTACAGGAGCCTGAAGACCCACACTCAATGTTTCAGGAACAGCTTCTTCCCCTCCGCCATCAGATTTCTGAACGGTCCATGAACCCTACCTCATTGTTCCTGTTTCTTGCACTATTTATGTTTGTAATTTATAATAATCTTTGCACTGTACTGCTGCCGCAAACTAACAAATTTCATGTCATCTCTGTCAGTGATAATAAATCTGAGTCTGATTCTAAATTTAAATTTGTGTTTTTCCATTGCATTCTAGGTTAACTGACCACCCTAAGTATCCATTCCACGATGAATACTGATGAGATCTACATGCGTTGGAGTGTCTCGGTAACGTACAAGAGCAACAACACAAGCCAGGAATGTATCTGAGATCTCTTGAAGAAATGGTACTTGGGCAAAGATGAATAAAATCTGAGCAGCATTTGGCATTTCATGTGAAGCGTTACTCAAATTATTTGTTGAACGAACCGTTTTAGCCGCCCCATCTCAAAAGTCACATCAAGATATGAATTTGGAGCAGGAGTTGCCTATTTGATCCCTCAACCTGCTCCATTATTTAGCTCCATCACCATGACGATCCCGATTGTAACCTGGGTTCTGCCAGTAACCTTTGCCCTTCCTTGCTTATCCGTAATCCATCTATCTCTGCTGTAAAAATATTCCAAAGGTTCACATGCTCCTGAGAAGTTTTCTTTTGTCCTTGTCTGTCTCAAATTGGCACCCCCTTATTTTTAAACAGTGACGTCCCCCCATCCACCCCCCACAAGTTGGAGGTAGAGTGCAGAGGAGATTCACCAGGATGTTGCCTGGAGGACTTGACTGGGAGAGATTGGACAGGCTGGGCTTATTTCCCTGAAGTGAAGGAGGCTGAAGGGGTGACTTGATAGAGGTGTGTAGAATTATGAGAGGCAAATAGGCAAGGGAGATACCACCAATCTTTTTCCCATGATAGGGGTATCAGCAGCAAGACGGCATAAGTTTAAGGGAAGAGGAAGGAGTTTCAAAGGGGGTCTGAGGGGAAAGTTTTTTTTACATACACACAGAGAGTGGTTGATGTTTGGAACACGCTGCCAGAGGTGGTGGTGGAATCAGGTACAATCACTGCGTTAAAGGAGCATTTGGACACTTTAATAGGCAAGGCATGGAAGGATACGGACCTAATGTGAGCAAAAAGCTCGGCGTAGACACGATGGGTGACGGTGTGTTTCTGTGCTAGACGACTCTGTGACCCAATGAGATTCTCCCACAGAGGAAGTGTCTTCTCCACCTCCACTGTCAAGATCCCTCAGTATCTGAAATGCCCCCACTCGCTCTTCTGAACTCCAGTGGACACAAGCCTAACATAGAACAGCGCTGCACAGGAACAGGCCTTCAACCTCCATGTCTGCGCTGACCACCATGCCACAGTAAATGAATCCCACCTGCCAAAGACTCCATCTGCCCTCTCTGTGCCTCTCGTCATTTTATAAACCTCCGTCAGGGCTCCCCTCAGCCTCTGATGCTCGGGAGAGAACAATCCAAGTTTGTCCAACTTCTCCTTACAGCAAATGCTCTTCAATCCAGGAAACACCCGAGTGAACCTCCTCTGCACCCTTTCCGAACCTTCCACATCTTTCCTGTAATGTGGCGACACAATATTCCAAATGAGCCCGAACTAAAGTTTTATTTACAAAATGACTTCTCGACTTTCATACTCAGTGCCCTGACCGATGAAGGCAAGGATGCTGTATGACTTCTTTACTGCTCTATATGCTTGTGTTGTTACTTTCAGGGAGCGATGGACTTGCAGCCATCCAACTGTTCCTAATAAGACAACTCGTTGTGCTTTGCTCTCTCTCTCTTTAGTGAGCTAATTGACACTTAAAGTACAGTGCACCAAAGGTCCTTGGGTACCTGTCATCCTTCACGCTGACCACATGACTGATGTGACCTGTATTCCCTCCCAACACACGTCCTGGAGTACAGTAGTTTTCAACCTTTATCATGCTGCGGACCCCCAGAACATGTCCTTGTTAGATGGCGGACCCCCAAAGCCCACAAAATCAAACAATCGATAATTCATGCATGCAGCACTTAAATTACTGCACATCGGCCCTCTTGAAATAGTGATTATTTCAATCACCGATAATTACCAGCGGTGCCTTTCAGTGTTCAGTTCAATGTGAAGGCCGTGCCTGTTTTGCACTGCAGAGTTTGTCCAAACCTGGTGGTGTGTGCCACAAACATACGCCGATGTCGTCCTCAATATTCAGTCTTGATCTGTATTTGGTTTCCATGGCAGTGACTGCAGAAAATGCTGTTTCACACAAGTAAGTGGTTGCAAATGGTAACAGAACATTGACGGCTTTGTCGGACAGCAGTGGATACTCCTGGGAACATGCTATCCAGAGCGACAACAGTGACACTGGGTTCAACTGCAAGCGCAAAGTCCTGTCACATGACAGTTCAGCCAATTCTTCTTGATCACATCCAGTTCCATCAGTAAGGAGCATTCAAATGGATTTCGAATCCAATCAAACCTGCTCGTGTCATCGTCTCCGAAATACTCATGGATCATGAAATACTCTGATTTCTGGATGTAGCAACAAACGTTTATGCTCAGCTTCCATTTCACGGCATATGTTTTCAAACAAACGATGATTGAGTGGTCTGGCTTTGATAAAGTTAATGATTTTAATGCACGTGGAAAACACATCCACAAGATTTTCATCCATATCCTTTGCAGCCAAAGCTTCATGGTGAATCATGCAGTGGGTTGCTGCTACATGTGGAGCTACTTCTTTCACTCGTGTGACTAGACCCGACTTCTGTCCCGTCATTGCGGCAGCACCATCCGTGCATACTCCCATACACTGCGTCCACACCAATGCCGATTGTACAAAAAACTGTCGAGCACACTGAAGTTCTTCACTGGTTGTACACCCTGGGAGCACCTTGTAAAACAAAAAGTCTTCCAAAGCCTCTCCTTCCCAGCAATATTGGACATAAACCAACAAATGCGCAGCACTGGGAACATCACTACTTTCATTGAGCTGAATTGCAAATCTGACCTGCTGAAGACATGCTATCAGCTGGCTCTGTATATCTTCTGCCATATCACCAATTCTTCTGCTCACTGTGTTATCAGACAGTGGAATGGCTTTCAGTTTTTGACTGGATTCTTTTCCCAGTGCAACTTCGCACATATCTACTGCTGCAGGCAGTATAAGCTCTTCTCCAATTGTGTGAGGCTTTCTCCAATGGGCTATTCGTAAGGCTACCAAATATGATGCGTGAAGAGTCTTCTCACTTACAATGGTGTAGGCTGTCATTTTGCCTTTCTGCTTAAGGTACAGCTCCTTTTGCTGCTCAAAATATTCCTTTGGCTTACTGGCAATATCTGGGTGCACTGTTGTTAAATGGTGCTTCAATTTCGCTGGTTTCATTGCATCGTTGGACAGCGTTTGCAAACACACAACACAGAGAGGTTGGTCCGCATTTGTCCCCACTGCCATGAAGCCAAATGGAATGTATTCTGGATCGTGCTTGCATTGTTTTCTCTTTCGTTGACCCTTATCCCCTTCGTCATCAGAATCTTCCGGTTTC
>JAUZTB010000011.1:15181760-15192730 GCA_034780895.1 Rhynchobatus australiae
GCATGCACATGTTCCTGAATTAGAACCCATGTCCAGGGACATTCCTCTCATGATAAGCGAAACTTCAACCAGCGCCAGGATCTTTCATCATGTTGGCGGTCCAGAGCACGTACCAACCATGCAACTACAACAGGCACGGTAGTGTAGCAGTTAGCATAACGCTTTACAGTGCCAGCGACTCAGGTTCAATTCCGACCACTGTCTGTAAAGAGTTTGTCCGTCCTGCCCGTGTCTGGGTGGGTTTCTTCCAACTCCGGTTTCCTCCCACATTCCAAAGACATACAGGCTAGGAGTTGTGGGCATGCTATGTTGGCGCTGGAAGGGTGGCGACACTTGCAGGCTGCCCCCAGAACACTCTACTCAAAAGGTGCATTTCACTGTGTGTTTTGATTTACATGTGACTAATAAAGATATCTCATCTTAAAAAAAAACCTTTGACAGAGGGCAGAGCCACACTCCCCAGCTTCACTCTCAGTCAAGGCATTTAGGTCTTTTGATGCTTGTAAATGTAAGCAACATTCAGAAGTATTCAAAAAATCCTTAAAAATGAAATAAACATTAAAAAATGTTAAACTTATATTAAAAAATAAAAACTAATATTGCCTTTACTGTAAGCTCAAATCATTAAAAAAATATATAATTTAGCTAATTCTTTTCCTCTACCATATACTCTCCATTGAGATTAATAGGCCAAAGGATGTTCAGGATCTAAGAGCAGATATCCCAGCATAAGTGCAGGGGGTTGCCAGCGAATTCCTGGTCAAGTTGTCCGGTATTAGGGAATAGCCAGTGGAGTTTCCCAGCAAGAGTTTGGGATGTCAGCCTTCATGCAGGAGTTCTGAACATGACAGCACTTGGAGGAGATAAAGCCGGCAATGGCATCTGGGAAAGTGGGCAAAGCCACCAAAATCTGTTCCATCCATTTACAGAACTGTAAATCTGTATGGGGAAATGTGCTCATATCTATCAGAATTCATGCCAAACTAATTGTGTCAATCTGCCAACTAAGTATAAAATGATGAGGTTGGTTGCAAAGCCAAAGTGATATGGATAGGCTTATAACAGATCAAAGTGATTTCTGGTCCGACTTCTTATAAACTCACAGACTGGAAAATAGAGCAATTTTTCTGTCATTTTTGAGATGTATTATGAAATAATAGACCTTTTATTTTAGTTTCAGTTTTACCAGTAGAAAATGCCCAGGCAGCTATTTTCCTAAATCCAGTGTATTTTAATGTTTAAAAAAAAGTACAAGTACATCAGCACTCACATTGTATAGGAATATTTGTTGAGTTGTCAGTCATGAATCTCACACGCTGTGGAACTGCTTTTAATTTCTCCGGGAAAAAAAAAGCACAAGCATTTAAAACGGACATCTCTATAACCCAGAACTGGTGAGTGCTGTAAACAGTTCTGCTGTAATGAAGTTTGAACTGTTTATTGATACTTAACTGACAAAATGTATTTAATTGATGAATGTGTATGTAAAAATTGTTTTTGAGCTGTGGAAGGAATAACCAGTAGCATTTTCAGCAAAATGTTCCTTTCCTTCAACAGAGTCATGTGTCTTCCTTTGCAGTAATCCTTTTTAAAAGTGGTTATGTGATAAATCACATCTGCTGTGATAGTGAAGGTATGGAAGAGTTTGCATTGGTAGTGGAATTTATGAATTCAGATGGGAAAACTCAACATTTCTGAAACCATATATTATCTTTTTAAGAAAATGCAGCAGATAGCTGTGATTGTGGCCAAGGTCATAAGTAAATCCAAGCATTTGGAAGGCAGTGTAAATTGCTGAACCTTTTTCCTTGCAGTTTATAATGTCATCTGGCCAGTCTGCGTCAGTGCTACAAGCCAACTGATCTTTTATGCAATGGTGTACATGTCAGGTGCTTTGTTTTACTTTTAGTTACAACATTTTTTTTGAGTTTCTCATGGCTGGGGTCAGTTTGCTTCAAGTCATCTCTCCCAGTGTATTTGCACAAGTTAGTGTCTGTAGTCCACTCTTTGCTCAGGCCCTATTTACATTATGAAAGATTCATAGCAACGCAATAGACTCCCACTTATTCAGGCTACAGCTTTGCTCCTTCCAAATAGTTTTCACTCACCCATTGACCATCTATTAAGACCTTTTTTTTTGTACCTAAAGTATGCTCCAATGGTTCCTCTGTGAATAGTATAGAGTAATGCACACAGTCACTTAATAAGAACAACCTCTTTCTGAGAGGCTTCGCTGCAGTAGGCAGGTTTGATAGCTGGCCCATTCTTGTCTCTAAGTTCCCTCTTTTCGTGAAATGGAATGAGTCCTTTTGCACTGTACAGATGTTGCAAGCTATTTCACTCTTATATCATCTCTCACCTTTTCAGGGGCCACAGGCATCGAAGACCGCTTACAGGAGGGTGTTCCTGAAACAATAGCTAATCTACGTAAAGCTGCTTTGCAGATATGGGTACTCACTGGGGACAAACAGGAAACCGCAATCAATATTGCATACTCTTGCAAACTCCTTGGTCAAGATGAAGAGCTTCTCACCATGAATGCTGAATCTCAGGTGAGTGAGCAAAATTTCCACATCTAACTCCAAGTTAGTTTTATTAAGATAGAATTATAGAAGGATTGCAGCATGCAATGAAGCCATTCAGCCCATCATGTCCAGAGCAGCTGCTATCAGCTCCAGCCCCAGCACTTTTGCCTTGCAAATTTTTTTGTCCACCACATTTTTATTCAAACTCCTCTTGAAGGTCACGAAGGAGCCTGCCCCCATCACACAGGGAGGCAGTACTTTGCAGATCCCAATCACACACTGCATGAAATGTTTTCCTCATTTTCCTCTTAATTCTTTTCATGTTCATTTGATACCTGCAGTATAACCTCTGGTCTTTTCCAAAGTGCCTCAAACTATCCATTCTGTCCAGAACCCTCATCGTTTTATGTTGGTTATTACAACCCCTGACATTGCCCATTCCTTTTCTATTTGACTTGCTAAGTCCCTCCTCACTCAAACCCTACCTTCTATTCCCAACATATCTTTTCTCCCTTCTGATTCTCTCTTCCTGACTAATTGTTTTATCTCATCAGCGTGACCATATTTTCTTTAAAATGAAAACAAGTACTTGAAAATTAAACAATATTCCTAATGTATTTAAACACAAAAGATGCTGGAAATATTCCGCTGGTCAGATTTGATTTTCTGGTACACTTAGTTTGACACGATACAGTTTCTATGTTAGTATCTCTTTTAAGAGCAATAGTAGCATTTTCATGACAAGTAGGGAAAAAATTTAACATTGAGTCAGCTGTGAAGGGCGAATTAAAAATAGAAAATTCTAGAACTACGCAGCGAGTCAAACAGCATGAGTGCAGAGAGAAACGGGTTGAAAGTCAGAATTTTATTTTTCTTCTTAATTTAACTTTCCAGCTTTTGTGTAAATTGAAAACCAGGCAGATTGTTTGTGATGCATTTAATATAACTTTCAGTTTCAAACTTCAGGAAAGAGCCAGTATCGCAAATGAAGAACTGAATGATTTCAGTTAACCCAGAAGCTAACTTACATTGAGGCAGTTTGCAAATGCAGATGAAGCAAGAATAATCAGGGAGCATCTGTTAGTTTCAGCAGATGTCAGCTGTGTGTGCTGTTGCAAGGCAGCTCTTCCAAAGCCTTGCTGAATTTAACAGTGTGTAAATAAATCCATTGAGTGTTTTTCCAAGGAGCTGACACTGATCCATAAACTCCCATGAAGTCACCGGTTTTGATTTCTTACCTTTGGCATATACATCAAAACACTTAGCAAATAACCATAAGGCATAAGAAGGAACACAAAGGAAGGAGAGAGAAATGACTGTTGCTGGCCTCAAGACTGGAAGCCAAAAGCAATGGTGTAGAGAGCCAATTGTCTTCTTTCTGAAGAAGGTGAAATAGATCAGTCTCGGAACATAAAAGTATTTTTTGACAGAATATTGGTGTTGCTGGGTAGTGCAGCATTTATAACACATCCCTAATTGCCCTTGATCTGAATTGCTAGGCCATTTTAGAACTCAGTCACATCAGTCAGACTCTGGGATTGTATGTGAGCCAGTGCAGGTAAGAATAGAAGGTACCTGGGCAGCATTCGTGAATCAGATGGTTTTCACAACAGCCCAGTACATTCTGATATCAGTTTTCTGTTCCAGATTTATTTAATCAATTGTGTCTAAATTCCCTGGCTGGTGTGGGGTTTGAACTCTTTATCATCAGTGCAGGAGAACTGCTCCTCCAGTAGTTTAATCACTCTGCTACGGTATCCCTAAGGAATGGAGATTGTTTAGATCTTTGAGGTAATCAGATAATGGGCCAGATCATGCCAAGGCCTAGCAGACACTCGCCAGCTAGCCAGAGTCTGCACATCAGATTTACTTGTTAGGACAGAGAAGGACACGATTCAGCGCATTGGGTCCATGATAGCTTCCAGCAAAGCAATTCTTTCTGTCCCATTCCCACTCCTTATTTTCCCTGTACCTCTGTAACTTATTCTTTCTCACATGCCCATCAACTCCCCTTTGATTCTTTTGCCTACACTAATTACAGTTGCCAGTTTACTTCGCCCACATCCCTAAGGTGTGCTGATAAGACTGAAGCACTCAGCAGGAACAGGGGGAGAACTCTACACAGACAGCACCCAGGGTCAGGATTGAACCCAGGTCCCTGGTGCTATGAGGCAGCGATGCTAACTGTGGCACCACTGTGTCTCTGACCTCCTGCTCTGTCCCTCAAATATCTATTGATTCCAGGAACATTTATTGAATCAAGGGGCATGATGTGCCTTGCTTACAGCCCTATTCATTTGAGGATTCCTGCTGCAAGGTCTTGAAACATCGACCATCCCTCTGTCTCCACAGATGCTATTGGACCCACTGAGTTCTTCCTGAAGTTTGTTTTTTTTTGCTTCGGATTCCAGCATCTGCAGTCTCTTGTGCAGATGCTGGAATCTGGAGCAAAATGTCTCATTGACTCTTCCCTGCTGACAAGTGTCTTGAGTTTGAGAAGCTGTGGTGAGACAGCAGCATCGTTGGCTCTGGGCTGCCAGGTTGTTGTCTTGGGTGCCCAATGACAATGATTTCCACTGTTTTTAACCATCTTATGAGGCATCCATCACTGACTGAGTGAAGGGTTGCCACGTTCCATGAGCCAATCATTTTCAGTGGACAAACAGGAACAGATTTGCCTGCATGTTGGAAAATTCAATGGAAGTGTTTGTAGTTTTTGGGAAGGGGAGGGGGCTGGTCAACACTGGTGTCTTTGTATCTGGTGTAGTCATCCCAGTTACCCTCTTGCAGACTCCAGCATAGTTTGGGCTTTGAGTCTTCAGTTCGTGGATTGAGGTCTGCGACGGAGGCTTGGACCGCATTCAAAGTCCGGGGATGGGGAGCACTCGTCGGGAATACTCCAATAGTCAGCCCTTGCTGTTGTGGTCCGTGAAGCAGGGATTGGGTGTATGGTCCTCCTTCCGCCTCATGGAATGCAAGGTGCCAGGCTGTTTGCATTGTGCCTGTTCTGGATGATGTGCGGTGGCCCAGTCCAGCAGGAATTCTCCACGTTGGTGCTGTTGGAGAATCCCACTTGTGATGCTGGCTGCTGAAGTCACCGGTTAGGGCTACTGAAGCATGTAACTTGATGCTAGATGACAGGTCACTCGGTGGCTTGGGCAGCACAGTGGCACAGCTAACAGAGCTGCCTCCTCAAGGCTCCAGTGACCTGGGTTCAATCCTGACCTCAGGTGCTGTTTGTGTGCGGATTCTCCCTATGAAAAAAATGGGTTTCCTCCAGGTGCTCTGGTATCCTTCCACATCCCTAAGACGTGCAGGTTGGTAGGTTAATTGGCCACCGTAAGTGAGTGGTAGAATCTGAAGAGTGGGAAGTTGATGAAAATGCACGGAGAACCCAAATAGTATTGATGTAGTATCTGTGAAAACGGATGCTTGATGGTTAGCACAGACTCAGTGGGCCAAAGGGCCTGCTTCCGTGCTGTATGACTGTGATACTTCAGTGGTCAACTTGCCTGGTTTGATGGAGGTGGAACAGGGGCTAAGTGATTTTAGTTGCTCTGCTCTGTGAGGAGGTTCTCCTTCCTGTCTTGTTATCCCGACTCGCAACAAGTTCACAACTTGTGTTGTTTTCTCTGGAGCGGCTAAGGCTGAGGGGAGATCTGTTGGAAGTCTGTAAGATTATGAGAGGCATAGATAGAGTAGACAGCCGGTATCATGAGCTTCCGACCCACATCTTCCCCTTCAAGCCTCTCGTGCTTTGCAATTAACCATGTGCAGATCTTGCCTCAAAGGAAACCTTGAAATTGTATAAGGCATCAATATCTCAGACAATGGTTGCGAGTGTTAATACGAATGTTTATAAAACTCTAGTTAGGCCACATCTGGAGTATTACATTCAATTCTGGTCACCCCATTATAGGAAGGACGTGGAGGCTTTGGAGAGGGTGCAGAAGAGGTTTACCAGGATTCTGCCTGGATTAGAGGGCATGTGCTCTAAGGAGAGGTTGGACAAGCTTGAATTGTTTCCTCTGGAGTGGTGGAAGCTGAGGGGAGATCTGCTAGAGGTTTATAAAATCATGAGAGGCACAGATAGAGTAGACAGCCGCTATCTTTTTCCCAGAGTCAAAGTGTATAATACTAGAGGGCGTGCTTTTAAAGTGGGAGGGGCAAGTTCAAAGGAGATGTGCAGGGCAAGTTTTTTTACATGGAGAATGGTGAATGCCTGGAATGCACTGCCAGGGGTGGTGATGAAGGCAAATACAATAGAAGCATTTGAGAGACTCTTAGACAGGCACAAGAATGTGCGGGAAATGGACATTGTGTAGGCAGAAGGGATTAGTTTAGTTGAGCATTTGATTACTACTCTAATTAGTTCAGCACAACATCGTGTGCCAAAGGCCTGCTCCTGTGCTGTGCTGTTCTATGTTCTAACAAGTTGATACCCGAGAATGCAGCCTCAACAAGTCTCCTGCATGGTAACTATACTCAGATTCCCATCAGACAGTTCTTTTGCAAGTTGCTCACACTTTTCCTAAGACAGACCTTCAACTTTGAGCTGGTACTGTTTCCTGAATATCTTGTCTGACAAAACACACACCACCAGGCTCAAGGACAGCTTCTTTCTCACTGTTATAGGACTCTTGAACAGACCACTTGTACGATAAAGGTGAACTCTTGATCTCTCACTTTACCTCATCGTGGTCCTAGCACTTTATTTATCTACCTGCACTGCCCTCTGTAACTGCACCACTATATTCTGCATTCTGTTTTTCCTTTTGTACTACCTCAGTATATTTATGTCTGGAATGGTCTATCTGGATGGCATGCAAATCAAAGCTTTTCACTGTATCTCGGTACATGTGACAATAATGAATCAATTACCCATTTCTGGTGGGTTTATTTTTGTACTCCATGGACCCAGGGCACAGTACTCTGGGTTCGCTCACCTCATTGACAAGACGGGTAGGAAAGGAAACCAATTAACTCCTGGTTTTAGTCTGTATTGGCACTAGAGTTACGAAGAAAGCCCATGTGGAATTTCAATGGCACAGATAATTAAAATAAGCCTGAATTTACTGCTGACACTAACATGAGGTACAGAGTACCTAATATCACAGCTGTGTTTGGTATGCTGCGGTATCTGCTTGTTTCTCATGTTCAACTCCATTGTCAACAGGAGGACTGTGCAGCTTTGCTGGAGCAATGCTTAAACAACATAGAATCAAAGAGTCCTCAGAACAAACGCTCGCATGTTACTGCAAATGGTTTGGTTGACTCTGTCCCTTCAAATGGAACTTCGTCGAGCTCGGCTGTGCTGCGACACAACTTCAGCTTGGTAATTGATGGGAAGACTCTGACCTTTGCATTGGAGAGAACACTGGAGGACAAGTTTCTTGTGTTAGCCCAAAGTTGCCGTACTGTGTTGTGTTGCCGTTCCACACCACTGCAGAAAAGTATGGTCGTCAAACTGGTGCGGCACAAACTAAAAGTAATGACTTTGGCAATAGGTGAGTATGTTTAGCTTTTTGCCTGCAGACACATAATGTTATTGAGATCACCAAGCAGCCTTTGCTTGTGATTATGTATTGTTTCAAATCCTGACAGATGGAATGATAGATTTTTGGTTATTAAGTAAATCAGGGGATATGTTGGTGCAGGAAAGTTGCACTGAAATAAAAGATCAGCCACGATCTTATTGAATAGTGGAACAAGCTTGGGGATTCAAGTGGCCCACTCCAGCTTCTCATTCTTCTCATGCAAGTATTAAAACAACCACAGAATAAGCCACTGCTTTCATTATATCCAGAGGTTTAATGTTAGTCCAACGACGAAGTCAAGTAGATGTCATGGTGCTACTGGGATAGAAGCAACTGATCCAACCGTTAAGATTATTCTGACTCATCTGTATCCTAAATTCATTTAGTCATCGTATCCCTTAATAACTACATGCAACATGACTCTATCAGTTTGAGACAGTGCAAGAATTTAACTTGCCTTTATAAATTAGGTGGAGTAGTTAAATTACGTGATCCAGCTCACGAGGGCAATCTTGGGCTGGACTAAATCTGTTGCAGAATTGTGATGTTCCAACACAAAGGATGTTTTGGGCCTATATTTGATGAGCCCAAAGTCTCCACTAACCCTCATACGAAGCAGTACCTCCTGAACAGGCTAATACTTATTGTTAGTTTATGCCCTCTGCTGCCCAAAAATAAATAGTTCCTGCTTCATTCTTTAATCTTCTTAAACAACTTTTATGATATTATTCACTGTCAAGGGAATACACCAGAATAGCCTGTCGTTGAAATCAACATTTTGGCTCCTCTATTATTAAGGGAATGTAAATGGTAGTCACCTCTGCACTGGGGAGGCTGGGTAACATTTCTATTTATTATACAGGTCCTGCATTGTATCACTTCCAGCAGAACGATTGCAGGCTCCAAACAAAGCCTGCCATACCACTTTGCTGTGGTGCGAGTGTACATACTGGCCAGATATTACTGCCATAATAGTCACAGGATTATGGAAATGGATTGTGGGGGTTAAATGCCTATGTTCTGTACATCTCTATAGTGTGCCTTAACTCTGCAGCCTCAGTGAATACCGAGGAATCTGAATAGTTGTATTAACATCAAGACCTCAACAAACTGCTGCCAGATCCACGAAGCCCACCCAGGTTATCAGATGCTCAGCTTTTTTTTTCTGTGGCGAAAGACAAGGTTGACATTCTCTTATTCTTGTGCTATTGTGGCTCAGCAGGCGTGTTTCTGCTGCTTCAAGTTGTCACTCAGTTGTCAACTCAACTCGGACATTTCCTGATGGAGGGTTATCAACTCGGAATGCTATCTCTGTTTCTCCCTCTGCAGATGCTGCCTGACCTACTGAGCATTTTCTGTTTATTTTCAGACATCACTATTGGTTTACCAAATAGCAGAAACTCTATCACATTAATAGAATTATAGAAAATCAACAGCACTGAAGGAGCCCATTGTGTCTGTTCCAGGTTTTCATTTTATTATTCATTAACTGCAGGAGATGGGGCCAATGATGTGAGCATGATCCAGGTTGCTGATGTTGGAGTGGGAATCTCTGGCCAAGAAGGGATGCAGGTAAATAATACTCTCAAATCATTTCATGGCACCATTTCTGTCAGCCTATCTCCAAACGAGACAAACTGCCTAAATGGTTCTTGCTGAAGTTGTGAGGGGTGGTTCATTATCATCTGGTGCTAATCTTGAGCATTTTCTTCAGCATTTTCTTCCCTCTGCTTCTCAAGATAGTGATCTCAGAAGGATCTGCTCTGGAGATGCTGGGAGGACTCCAGTCCTCTACCCAAATAACAACCTTCATTTATAAAGTGCCTTTAACGTGTTAAACGTACTTCACAGGAGTGTGTTCAGGGCCGTTAAAGAGACATGTGGACATACAGCCAAAAGTTTGATCAAGGTGTTGGATTTGAAGGCAGGTGTTCAAAGATGGCTTACATTTGTGCAGTAGGTTTCGGATACGCAAAGAATCTTGCGTTCAATTAAGTACATCTGAAGTGTAGTCACAATTGTAAAGTAGAAAATAGGGCAGATAACTTATGCACAGCAAGTTCCAGTAAATGTGGAGAGAAAGATGTAGAGATTTAGGAAGAGAATTCCAGAGTGCTGGCCCCAAACAACTGAAGCCGCAGCCACTACAGATCACTTTGGAGCCAAAACATTGAAGGTCAGAAGGTTACTCAAACATTATGGGCAAATCAGATCCTACCCACATCCACACAGCGATGCAGCTAGTAGAGCTGCTGTCTCACAGCGCCAGAAACCCAGGGCCCACCTTGACCTCAGGTGCTGTCTGCGTGGAGCTTGCACATTCTCCCTGTGACTATGTGGGTTTCTTCTGGGTGCTCTGGTTTCCTCCCACATCCCAAAGGCATGCAGGTTGATAGGTTAATTGGCCCCTAGTGTAGAGGTGAATGGTAGGATCTGGGGGAAGTTGATGAGAATGTGGGGAGAATAATATTAATATAGATTAATATAAGATTAATTTATATGGGTATTTGAAGGTCAGCACAGACTCAAGAGGGCTGAAAGGCCTGTTTCTATCCTGAATATCTCAATGACCTACATGCTGTTGTTGTACATTGGTCAAACTTGGAAACTTCCCCAGTTATATCTACCCACTCCCCTCTTCCCCATCTCCTAAAGACCTTGATAATTATTGTGTTTCTGTATCTCTGAATCCAGATACCATCTATGGAATTTTTTGTCTCTCTGAGCAATGCCACTCACATTGATCAGTTTAGTTAAAAATGTTTCTTTTAGCAATGTGGATATAGTTTTACTCAGCTTTTTCCAAAGTAGCTGATGTTTATTAATCCATCCTTCAGGTTTACACTTTAAAAAAAGTCTTGCATGGTAGAAATAATTAAAGTAAAATGTGTACACCTCAGCAATCCCA
>JAUZTB010000011.1:15369478-15380433 GCA_034780895.1 Rhynchobatus australiae
ACAGAGTATGATGGTGGATATTCCAAGGACTCCCGTATTGTAAGGTATGATTTTAGGTTTACTTCAATTTCTCAGTTTGCAGTATTGTCTAAAGTCAATATTGTAGGTGATTTATCATTGAACAATATCTTCATATTTAGTTTTCCCATGTTTCTCACCTAGTTTATATTGTCATTGATTTCAATATGCATGCTGCCACATAGTGAGCCATGTTTTAAAATGCATCTCTTTCAGCACCTGCTTTGACTTAAATTCACTCCAGTTCAGCCTTGTCCTTTGTTCTTTAATTGCATTGATTATGGAGGAACATTATTTGTCTCATCATTGACTAAAGGACCAAACAGCAATATCCAGGGTCTGTAATCATTTGCCTTTCACCAGATGCAATCACCTTTGTGCTAAGTAGGATTTATAGAAAGATGAATGTTTTCTACTGTTTTCCATGGATTTTGTTTATACGTGACAAAATCCTAGCCTATCTTATGTTATTCTCCCAGTGATCTTGCCTCCATATTGTTGGAAATGGGGTAATTGCTGATTATTTCATTCACAGCTTTTGATAATGAAGCAGCCCTGCCTGGGTGCAGGAAGATATGGACAGTGTTCAGATTTGGACTGATAAGTTATGTTTGTTACTCAAAAGCCACTTCTGATCTGCCTGCCTCCCTTCCATGCTAAAGAGCAAACACTGAAACCCTAGGATAAATGTCCCAACAGTCACATTGATGAGAATGTTTACTTGTTAGGATGTATAAAAGGAGTTACTTCAAGAGCATTTTAGAGGCTGGGTCCTCAGTGGTAAGTAATTCCACATAGTTTTTCACCATCTGCAAGGTTTAAAGTCATGGTGTGATTGAATGCAGTCCACTTGCCTGGGTGAATATGCTCCAACCCTCAACCCAAAACTATTCAGGATAAAGCAGCCAATGAGTTTGATAATCTGTCTACGAACTTAAATCTTCACTTCTTCCATTGGCATACTGTGGTGGCATTGTCATCTCCAAGATTCCTTGCAAATTCATCTTCATTTTGTAATTTATTACAATCCTGATCATAATCCTTTAATTCCCTACCTAATCGCAATTTAAGTGCACTTTTATTGTGGGTTGCAGTATTTCACCACCATCAAGGGCATTTGAGAATGGAGAAAAAATATTGACCTTTGCAGTGAAGCCCATATCCTTAGAATGACTTAAAAGAAATTAATTGCAAGTCAAACTAAAGTGATCCTGATTCATCAAAGAAAAGCTTGTTATAGAGCAGTATTTCAATTTCTGTACAACAACAGAAATATGGCCATAAGTTGACATGGAAAATTAACAAGATGGAGTAAGTCTGATCTTGATTTGCTTTAGGGTCTTGGCATCAATATTTGAAAATGTGTGCTACATGAATAGTTTTGGTTGGAATTAATTTTGTTTTCTGTTTTTGTGAAAAGAACAATTAATCACTGTGATTCTACTATGATATAGCAGTGTTGCAATGAGGTTTCTTTTGGTTCTTTATTTTGATCTGGAGCTTCATGTTGCTGACAAAATTGGTTATAAGATTTTGTGTATTTAGAAATTAAGCGAAATGAAATTTCATCTGAACTGTCATGCAAAAAAAATTTTCCACAGTATTACTAAATTGTTAAGGAAGTGTCTATGGAGAAATTTTAGGTACTTCACAAAATGTTGAACTTGACAGGAACGACAAATTTTAAGGTATTTGACTAAGAACCAAAACCAATAGAAGGGAAAACCTTGGGTGATAAGTAGTTGGAATTTAGAATTAACTCAGTAGTGGATGAAGATTCTGTAGTTTTTCCATCAAAAGCAAATCAGTTAATACTGGAAGGGGCGGGGGAGGGATATTTCCAGGAATGTGAAACAAATGTGGGAAAGTGAAACTAATTGAGTTGCTCTTCAAAAGTGTATATTTTACCTTCTGGCAGACTGAGCAAACAATTATAACCACCTGTGCTGTACTTTTAATATATACAAGTGGAAAATTAGTTTCCATGTTGTAGTAGTTTTGAGTTGGAGACATATAAGGGGCATATAACTTGGTAGTAAGAAGGGAACCATGTATTTTATAACCACTCAGTTCATTTTTCCATTCATTTCTTATTGAATGATAGCAATTTAGTTCTAGGTTTGGACTACCACAATTGCCATCTCCAACTTCCTCCTTGTGGTTTCCAAAAGAGTACTTTTCTTCCCCCCCCAAGTTGGAGTTCCACTTGTGAAGTGGTGAAATTCATATCTTTTATATTTGCTATGTGAAGGAGTCTAAACATTCTGTCACTTTAATGTCACTAATTTGCATGTAATTCTTGGAAGGGGTTGGCACCAAGTAGATACAGTAATGTATATAAAGGTTTGTTTATACAAGTGGTAAATGTCAAGATCCATTATTTATAAGGCATTAAAGAAATGCATTCCTGAAAGAAATAAAGCATTGTATGTTTCCAAACGGTATATTAAATTCAATACTAATTAGTAAATATTTTAATTCCTTATCAGGGAATTCTGGGAAATAGTCCATGCATTTTCAGAGGAGCAAAAACGACTCTTCCTGCAGTTTACAACAGGCACAGATCGAGCGCCAGTTGGTGGCCTTGGAAAACTTAAGATGATCATAGCTAAGAACGGACCAGATTCTGAGAGGTAAGGAGTCTCTTTTAAACTATTATTAAGGCTATCTGCTTTACCTCCAGTTAAGTGTATTAGTGTTTACGTGTATTTCAAAGCAAAAATTCTGGCACCTCACAGTTGTGAATCAGTGTTATTGGCAGTTACTGGAAATCTAGCAACATTGTTCAGTTGAGGTACAAGGCATTTCTAGAGCACTGCATTCAAATCACACGGCATACCTTGTCTTGCTACCTAAAATGTAAACAAAGGTGATTCGATGAGTAAATGGTGGTAAAGAGGTTTCAAGATTCGATGTTTGGAATAATTGTGGAATTTTTACTGCACAGCATTCTATTCTGATCACCTCAGCTGTGCTGGCTATCAAAGCACCACTTAATCCCATCCCCTTTAAATATTTACAAACAATTATCCAATCCTGTTTAAAAACAATTACTTTGGTTCCTTTCTATTTCTTGCCGAATCTTTCATGATATGACAAATCCTTTAGTAGCTAAATCAGAGTTTTCTGCACAGATTCTTCATAATTTTACTTTGCATTTTCTTCAGTTTTTCAATCAATTTTATGCAGCCTTGATTGGTAGAGAACTTGGTGTCATATAGACTCGCGTTTGTATCAGTGCACTCTTGCCTCAGTACTGGCCTATTTGGATATCTCTAGCTATTTCTACTGCAGTGACAGAGATCATCTCCATGTACTCTGTGTGGCACATCTAAGTTAGAACCCCCAACAGTGAACTCAATATTCTAACTGCTCTAAGTGATTTTGTTTTTACATAGGGTTAGAATAAACTTGTGTTTGCAGAATGCTCCAATTTACTATTCATAAATAGCTGTTAAACATAGCTTTACAAATGTCTTTCCACTTGAGTTCTACGGTAAGTTTATACTTTATCATAAAACATGCAGTTAAAATTAAGTCAAAGTAGAATTTATTGTCATATGCACAAGTACATGTATGCACAGATGCAATGAAAAACTTAATTGCAAC
This sequence comes from Rhynchobatus australiae, assembly GCA_034780895.1. Taxonomy (NCBI): domain Eukaryota; kingdom Metazoa; phylum Chordata; class Chondrichthyes; order Rhinopristiformes; family Rhynchobatidae; genus Rhynchobatus; species Rhynchobatus australiae. The sequence continues at coordinate 15,373,106 of JAUZTB010000011.1, forward strand.
ACCATCACAGGCATATCGCATCAGATACACCACATTCATAAGAAAACATAAGCATGAATTATACAATTGTTTTTACAAGAAAGAACACCATTAGAACAAAATAACAAAGTTTATTGTAGTGTAAAGTGGTCATAGTGTTGCTATGCTGAGATGGTGATTAAGGTTGTGCAGGTTGGTTCAAGAACAATGGTTGAAGGGATGTAGCTGTTCCTGAACCTGGTGGTGTGGGAGTTCAGGCTTCTGTACCTCCTGCACAATAGTAGTGCAAGAAGATGGTTTGTGGATAACGTAGAATTTTAAAATAATACCTACTAGACTCAAATAATTATGGTGTCCATTGTCTGACTCCAGTTTGGAAGTAGAGTTCTCTCCTGGGAACCATAAAATAGCCAATGTTTCTGCTTATAATACTCTGAAAGTTCAACATATTGGTGCTGAATATATGGTAGAACCAGCTGATAGATCAAATTTGTTGATAGCTACCTCAAATTTATTCCTCAAATTTAACTGCAAAAATTAAAAAGATCCAAATACAAGATTCTGTATTGTGAAAATGATTTTATCTTTAATACTGAACTTGATGTATCACTTTTTTCTTCCAGACTACCGACATCTCACACGTGTTTTAATGTCCTCCTACTTCCTGAGTATTGCAGCAAGGAAAAGCTCAGTGAGAGACTACTAAAGGCCATTACTTATGCCAAAGGGTTTGGCATGCTGTAAAAGATGAATGTAAAGCGTGTGATAAAAAGTAAAATTATGGGTGTCAGTGTCCCTGTGTTTTTTTTTAAAAAAGGCCATAAAATAGCAACAATAGTCACCCATGACTCTGCCTCCCCTCCTGGGGATGTGGGGCTGGAACAGCAGATGTCACTCGGGACACTGAGATGGAACAGCAGGTTTCAGCTACTTCAATCTTTTTTTTTGTTAGTGTGACTTTCATATCATTTGCTTGTATGTACAGTAAACTTTTTCTGTATTTATTTTAAAGTTCCTGTGGGGGAGGGGGAAATTACTCAATCGTATGTTTGTTCCATTACTGAATTGATCCTTGAATGAATTTAAACAAGAAAGCAAATTGTCCCAAATAATGTTCCTTGGATTATCATCAATATAGTTTTTTAAAAACTACTTTTTTGTTTCTTTTGAGGCACTCAGTTCTGGGAGCACTCTTCTCTTTCCCCCACCCCCATCGTTGCTTTGGAGTTTAAGATTTAGAGTGGTTTGGTGCAAGCGCTGCTGTTCTAGTCCCAGAGAGAGAATTTTTACTTACCTTTACATCTGATAAAGATGAAAAAGAACCTGGAATGTTAACTGCATTCTTAAGATCTTGCTTTAGTTACAGCACAAAGTCTTGGGAAGATTTTAGAAAAAAAAAATAAAATCTTCACTGCTCATTCTTGCAAGTCTGGAAATAAATTACTGTTTAACTTTTCAACTCTCTTGCTGAATGTTGGAATGCTGGTCCACAGGATTTACTGACTTTTTAATTCTACTGTTTATTTGACATTTTCGCAAACTCTCCCATACAATGGCAGAAAAGTTATTGACTTCATTGGGGAATAAAATAGAAGTGGAAAAGTATGCAAAAGTGCCCTTGCAAGAATTGGAGCCAAAGTTTCCTCTTGTCTTTCCAGCGGATTCAAAATTTACTGTGCGCTTTTTTTTAAAAACTTACTGTTCCTTCTCTTTTTATCTGCTGTACCTAAGCAATATATTCAGCAAGAACAGCATTGTGCTTAATCCTATAGGTCTTTCATCATTTCTAATGGAGAAAAGGCTAATTGCATACAAAGTAATATGTGATATGCAGATTGTAGGTGGTGATAAGAAGGTATCAGCACTATTCAAACACTTTTTACTCATTGAAAAATGGACGAAGGATGTTAACAAGAATGATACTAAATAAAATGGAATACAACAATATCTTTATTGTTTACTGGCATGATAGGTAATCATATTGAATGGTGTTCAGAATGTTTTATTGTGCAACTCTCTAGGTAAAACAAGTCTACATGTAGCTTGACAATCTATTTTTAAGCATCACTATCCTGTAATTTTAAATTAAGCAACTTTTGTGCATTTCAGATTTTAAAGTAATAGCCCTACCCATTGCTGAAAGGCATGAATCATACTGTTTGTGTATACATCTCCCATAATTTTCCCAGTTTATTACCAATTTGGACAGATTGATTCAATCAGCTGTTAAATTGTCTTTACGGAATATTGTAATGTAAAATTAAAGAGCAATGGGCATTAAGAAATTTCCAAGAATTAAAGGATTTTGTAAAAGGCCACCTAAAACCAGGCTAATGATGCTTTATAGTAGTAATTTATCCAAACTTAAACAATTAGCGCAAGCTACTAATGTTTGCACAGACATTCTTTTTGGAGCTTCTGTATTTTTAGCTGCTAAAACACCTAGTCCTTTTGGCTTTTCCCCCGACCTGGTATTCTAATACAAGCAATTCATATTTTAAAGAAAAATATCAAACTTTTGTTGAGAGCTTATGCAAATGTTACATCAAAACAATTGCTTAAATCAGGTTTGATAGGGAAAGGGGATGGATCTTAAATGGCAAGATCGCTGCCTTTATTGGATGACTTTCAAAGAAAACTACCTTTTTTGTTTTTTTGCATTACGCATTATGTAATTTAGTTGGGTATCCAAATATAAAAATTCATGTGTAAGTGAATGTCTGTTAATTTTCCTTCCAAATTTAGTGTAGTTTATTAATCCAATTATGTTGAAAGTTCCTTTTAGTCTGACTGCCTTGCACATGGGTATCCATGAGACAAAACTGAAAATGAAAACTGTTTTGACTGACTTAAAGATTCAGTTCTGCTACTTGTATTTAATTCAGGTTATAGTTTAGCATAATATCCATAGTTATTGGAGTTGTTGAGCATTCTGAAAAGTGCCTGAAAATATTGTGTGCAGCTATAAACAGTGATTCTCTGGGGTTCAACTTCTATATCATTCATGCTATTCTTGGTTTAAAATCCACACTGATGAGGGCAGTCATCTGGAGCAACCCTTCTGATTTTGATCAGCCATTAACAGTTGTAATTGTTTTGAGTACCCCATCCAACGTAAATGTGTCTCTGAAGTGAGGAGCTGGTATCTCGTACATAATGCATTTCTGGAAGAGATTGATGAAATGTACTATGTTTGTCGAGCTGGTTTCCTCCAGCTGAAACTGTTCCAAGCAGGACAAAGATGCTGGCAGCTGCTACTATTGAAAACTGCAGCCATTTTGGCATGACATGAAAGTGAGATTTTTTTGGTTATTTGGTCTTATTCAAAGAATATATACTTTAGAGGCAGTTCATTAAAGGTGCACAGTTGCTTTCTAGGTGAAGAAACTGAGGTAAGTTGGGTTTAGAACTTATTGAAATATAACAGTATACTCAAGGGACTTCAGGGTAAATACAAAGAGATGTTTTCCTATGGGGAAGTTCAGAATAAAGGGCTGTCTCTTTTAAAATGAGAATTTTGAGATTTGTGAATGTGGAATGCTATATCTCAGTGCTGGAGGCTTCATCATTGAATATGTTGGCCAAGATTTTTACTGTCTATAGGAGTTGAAGTTATTGAGAATGACCAGACCAGTCTTGATCTTATTTAATGGTAGAACAAGCTTAAGGTACCATATGTCCTATCCCTTCTATTTATTTATTTTCCTATATTGTATAGGATTGCTGTTTCCTTTTTCGAATATATTAGGGGGCCACTGGGCTGAAATGCTGTTAGAAATGTGGTTACTGTAAATAGAATTAAAAATGCGCTTCCTGGTGTAGGCATGTGAAAAGGACAAGGCTTTAAATATTTTCAAGATAGGAATTTCAACATCGCATGGTTTTCTCTAGAAATGTAGTGTTGTGGGAGCAGCACAAGACATTTTTGATGTATTTTGAAACCACTAAAGAATATTTTGGGGATGGTTTCAAACAGTTCTTTTATTTAGCCAGCTTAAGTATGAACCATGAAGATTTCTGATCTGGATCAGAACCACAGTGCTTCTAAACATTTGAGAGAGAATTTATTCAAGGGGTTATTTTGGACCTTTTTGTCAGGTTTAAAGGTTGAAATCATTCAAACTAACTCCATTAAAATGGCAACTGAAACCTGAATCACAATGGTAACTGGTTCCCAACAGTTTTTAATAATGTTAGATGGAATTAAGTAACTTTTTTAACTTTTAAATGGAGGTAATCGATACTACACTATTAATGTACCTGGGGATACCTAACATGTGGAATAGCAACTTGACTTAATTTTTTTTAAACTGCTGTACATTAGGAATGTTGTGCTTAAAAAAACATCCTATATGCAATAAGTACTTCTCTTGTGATAACCAAGGAGGGAAGCTGGAGAAGTTTTTGGACACAAAAGGTGGAGATTTAAATAATATGGAGGTTTTGACCATCTCGGGAGTGCAAGCCAGTGTACAACAGCTGTAATCATATTAAATGATGGGGCAGGCTTGAGGGGCTAGGTGGCCTCTTATTTTGTATTGGAATAAATTTGGCAGGGAGTTCAGGTGATCTTTTAAAGAGAAACCAAATGATGGAAGTACCAGCTGTGTGGAATAAATGTTTGTCTCCTTCCATCCTAGTGGTTGTCTTTGGGGATTCTGCTAAAAATCTAAAGTGAAAACCAACCAAACTCCTTTATAAAGTAGCTTAGTTCCTAATAGTTCTCACCACCTTGTGGGCTTCCAGTACACGATCACCTACAAGTAATCTAAAATGTGGAAAACCAAAGTTGGTAGGTGATCTCCTGTTTTCCAACAATCATGCAGAGCACAGCTTTTGTGTGGCCCTGAAATCAACTTCTTTCTTGCATGAAGATATTTTGAAATTTCTAAATTGATCTAACTGAAGGGAAATGTCTCAGCTGAAATCATTGCTTGAAAGAACCACGAGACTGCAGGTGCTGGAATCTGGAGCAAAAAAAGCAAACTGTTGGAGGAACTCAGTGGGTTGAGCAGCATCTTTTGAGTTGGGGAGGCGGGAGGTGTCAGGGTGGAGGAATTGTCAACATTTTGGATGGAAACCTTGCATTGATTGTAATTCTATGCAGGAAAGAACTTCCTGTACCATGAGAACAAGTAAAGCTTTGAGAACATCATCAGATTCTCTCTGAGAATTAACATGGCACACCCAGAATTACCTAGAACAGGCCCCCGTAATTCACAGGGAAACTAAGTGGTGAAGAGATTGCTCTGAGAGCCAGTATAGGTAGACTTGATCGGCTGAAATAACTTCCTCCTTTGTCATAAGGAAATCTGGAAGCTTACGTTTGAGTGTCTGTGTTATAAACTATTAATATGGGTTGCTGTGATGGAAAGAGCTCTAATTACTTGGTGTTCAGAAAGACTTGATGTTTCTTGATATTAAAAGCATGCCTTTAACCATACAATGTGAGGTAATATGTGTACATGTCAGGCTGGACTAAGTAGACCTGAGCTCCTTAGGTAGTCATGTTCAGCCAACACTTGCCTATCAGAACCATGGTTCTGATGCTGTTTACAAATTAATGAAGGATATACTGGGTGACTAAGTTGTTTTTCTGGGAATTTGGGTTCTGAATGAATTGTCCAATTGCCCTTTAAATTTTCCATTTTTTTTCTTTAAAACATTCTCACTGTTAGACCATGATTGTGAATATGACATCATGGAAAATGCATGCTGAATGACATTGAAGTTTGCAGTTCCTCCAGTTTGTGGTAAAAGTTGATACTATTAATTTTTAAGAAATATTTCAGTATTTTTATCTCATTTCTGAAAGTGTTACAGGATTAGTGTATTCAAAAGTTCTGACTGGATATTTGATCTGGAAATAAAGATTTGGGGATTACAACAAAGTTTTATTCCTGGCCTAAAATAAAAACAGAAGATGCTGGAAACACTCAAGCCAGCCACATTTGTGGGAAGAGAAACAGTTAACGTTTCAGATGAAAGACACTTTGTCAGAACTGGGATGGAAACAAAAGAAGCTTGTTAAGCTGCAGGGGGAGGAGTGAAGAGTTTCCATTAATTCTAAAGATTAGTTCCAGTCCTGTGGGAAGTTGGAGGTGAGGTGGGACATTGCTAAAATACTACTTTCAATTTTTACCTTTTAATTTTTACCTGTCTTCCCTGAATGATTCTATTGTGGATTTAGGTTAGTATCATGGCTTCTATGATATCATGGACCAGCCAGGGGTAAGATGGAAATGATTTTCTGTGGACAACCAGACTTAAGGAGGGTGTACTACAGGTTCTCCTGACTGGAGACAAAGGCTTTGGTGAGGTTAGGAAAAGGCCATGTATGGTGCCTGGTACTGCTTTCTGCATCTTTCTCGGAGCTGTAGCTTGAAGATCACATCAGTTCTACCTGTGAATGAGCAGAATCTACACAGTAATTGGGAGGCTAGCTGTTTGGCCATGAGGAGGGTGTAGAGGAGGACCCTGGCAGTGACTTTCCCTGCAGCAGACTGAAATTACCACGATTGATCTTGACTCTGTTCTTAAAGATGATCACAGTTACAGCATCCCTGAGATCCCAGCAAATATCCTCATTGCATGTGTTTTGGAAAGAGGCTGTGGATTTGTGACAAACTCTTCATTGCTGGGTTTTGTGATTTCAGTTTGAATATCATGTGCTCCCAAGGCCTTGTTATTTTTGAGTTGGGATAGAATACTTGAAGGTGACAATATTGATCAGTGATTTATTTGTTTTAACTATCTGAAGTCAATGACACTCATTAAATCTCTGCAATCATAATCAAGAGCTGCTTGTTTAGGTTACTAACAGCACTATTCTGTTGCTATTTAGTATGTACCATTGCAAGATCATCTGATCCAGACTTCACCTAATTTTATCATTCTTTAATGCTCGTGTGGTCTTTTGGTTGAGAATTGTAGGCATACCCTTACTCAGCATTTGTTCTGACAAGCCACAGATCTGATCACATCACAAGTAGGAATTTAGTTTCTTCCTTTCCTCCACCCTCCTCTACCTATTATTAGCCTGACAGAATCCTAATTCCATCTGTAAGTAGTGCATGAGTGTTTACAGCTGCATAATGAACATCAATCAGAGCACAGCCTGTTGAGTGCAAGCTCATATTTACATAAATGATTTTGAATATTCCAGAGCTTGGACTGAACACACACAGACCTGTGATTGCAATATGATACTGGTTCTCATAAGAATATTAATCCCAAGGACTATCCTCTGAGATTTGGGTCTGGTTTGAGAGGAGAAGAATAAGTACGAATGATAGCATTGCAAATTGGGCAGGCTTGCTAGCTAGCTTTCCCACAAAGAATCACTGAAT
>JAUZTB010000011.1:15574870-15589021 GCA_034780895.1 Rhynchobatus australiae
GGCATTTGCTGTGTATGCCCTATCCTGGTTTAACTTCCCAAAATGCATCACTCCATACTTGCCCAAGTTAAATTCCATCTGCAATACCCTTGTCCATTTTCCCAATTGATCAAAATCCTGTTGTAATCTTCACAATTCTGGTGCTACCTGCAAACTTAGGCATTTCAGAAATAAAATAAAATCTGCAAAATGAGGCTTCCACCAATATTCCAACGATCAATAAATCTGGGCAGTGTCATTAGGAGTTAATCTTGCTGTTTGTTGTCCTACCTTCCTGCAGTGCAATGAGCCAATTCTTTCAGAAACCGGACTGTTGTTTCCTCTTTTGCATCAAACGATATGGTGTGGACTGGACAGGGGCTGTTTGCCAGCTTCTGACGCAAAATCTCCCTCAATCCCTGAGGACCATCACCAGCAGCAAAAAAGTAAACGGCTTCAATCTGCACAAAAGAACATTACAAATATTCCACTTTTTTTTATATAAATGAACAAATACAGGAAGAGTGAAATAACCAATCTATTCGAGAGGTAAGCTTGTGTTCTCAACTCAACTGACTTGGCGAGTTACAAGGGAAGATATTTCTTGCCTGTAGTTTTTTTTACATTTCCTCATGTATTTATGTTCTGACTTTATCTGAAAAAAAATTGCTTGTCTTATTTCCCCAGTTATGTTGGCACTGCAGCACTTAATTAAATTAATTAAACAGAAATTAATGAACAAACAATAAAGCAGAGTTCACTATCCTAATGCCTAAGTTCCCTTATAAGTTTCCAATGTACAAGGCCACACGCCAAAACTACTAATTCATAAAATCTGCTCCACTCTATATAAGATAGTATGGGTAATGTAAATTGTTCATGTATTTTTCCAATCATGATTATAAAGTTAACTGCTGTTCTTTTACAATCCAGTAATATATTTTATTAACTTTATACTCGCAGCCCTGGAGCAGAAATAAACAGTTAAAATCTAAAATAGTTAAAATGTAATTCTTTTTACAGACAGCAAATGTGGTAAGAAGGGCACTTTACCAATAACTAAATAAAATAGTTGTATTTCATTGAATGCTGACAAACACTTTCAGGTGTTTCAGAAATCAGCGTCTGCTCGGGTCTATAAAATGCACAATGTCTCACAGTTTTATCACTTGTTGCTTGCAACACAGCCTCCACCGAACTTGTCTTGCTGGTAGCTGGCATATGGCAAAGATTTCCTATCCAATCGACTGCTGAGACTATTGCCTGAGAACTAACAGGAACAGCTTTGTCCTGCCACATATCCATTTCTTCAGCAGCCCTGTAGAGCATTCAAACCAAGAAAGCAAAGATTAACTATTTGAGCACTAAATTAACATTATACTTAAGCCTCTAAGAATATCAAAATATATTCTTGTGGCCTTATCTGTGGCTACATTTTTTGTTCCTTTGTAATTCTATTCACTCATTACCTGAATTCAGAAAATGCACCCTCAATTTTAACTTCCCATTTCTGATGATATCAGTGAAGGAGAAGGGTTAACATTAGGACTAAGCTCACGACACCCACTGCAACATTAACTCCCAGGTTTTGAGGGCCATCACTGTACCTTCACAAGTATGTGAAGGACGATGTCTAATGATGCAATACCAATTCAAACGGAAAGTTAACTTGGGGTCACTAAGTGCCTCTGGGCGTCAGAGTTACCAGAGGCAGTCTGGGGCAACGTGATCAGACGAGGGCAAGGCAAAGAAGCAAAGTTCATTTTGTACAGTCTCCTGATGAGCCAGAAAGTGCTAAAAATCATGGGACTGCTAAATGCATTAGGTAATGGTCAATGGAATAAAGTTAGGAGATGAAGCATAATACAGAGTCACAACAGTATAAGAGGCCATGCAGCCTAAAAAGCCCTTGCTGTAAATCTTGGACATATCCTGCACCAGGTGTTATTCTGTGAGCCATGATCCCCTTTGAACCAGCCTTCAGCCCTCTCAACACTCTTTTCAACATTCACTCTAACAAAAGTGTGGTGCTGTTGCTTTGGTTCCCCAGTAGTAAATCCCATTGCCACTCAGCTGTTACTTTGGCATTAGAGTCAGGGAAAGAGTCAGCTCAGGCCATAGCAATTGTGGCCAGGAGTTAAAATGTTCTGGGCCTCACATCACCATCGTCATGGAGATATCCCATCAACTCAGTGTTAAAATTATGCCATTACTCACCTGCAATTGGCGTGGAGTTAAAGTGCCAGTACTTTATTTTTAGCATTGGTAGCACCAATTAGCATTAAACAGCAGTTTCAAACACAGAATGACAGGTCCTAGATAAATCATTCCAAAGGCTGCCGTCTCATTTGCTCTGTGTTATTGTTCAGCTATTTCTTCCCATTTTCTTCCATTCCCGGTAATATATTCTGCTTCCTCTAAAAATTATCCTCAGATGCTGAATATTAGATCAAAAGGACCCCCTTGCCAAGAAATTCATCCCTGGATGAGCACTGCTAAATGCATTATATAATGGTCAAAGGAATAAATTTAGGAGACGAAATGCAATGTACTGGCACATGCTTAGCACTGAATATCAAGTCACTTCCCTATGTGATGTGAATGAATGATAGGACGGGGTGAAAAGTAGTGAAATTCATCACTACCAAACTGTCCTTCACCTTGTGGGAGAACAATGCATAGTGACTGCTAAAGCTACAGTATAGGTCAGAGCACACTGGACTTGGCTCATGGTCCAAACCTGATGCTGGCAACCGGCGGACAGACCAAGGTGACTGTCCTTACTCAAGAAGTAGCACCGTCAGCAAGCATCAACTAAGTCTCAGGTGGCAGATTCTGAGGCCTCATCCCCATTTTGCCCTGACGACCTTTTGACAGCTTGCTGCTCTCAGTTCAAAACAAGTTCAGTAGGAGTTAAGTCATTGTTAAAAATAAAAATTATGTCAAGTTATTAAATTAAAGCTCCTTAAATTACCAGAAATTAATTCAATATTTTAAGAGAAGGATCAATAGATAAAACAATTACCCTCACTCGCTTTTCCATTCAAGACTGGTGATCCCATTCGATTGAATGGGCTACACTACTTATGTTAACCATTCCTGGCGTAAAGCTGTTTCAATGCAAAAGACGCAGAATCAGCTATGTCAGGAGAAAATGGCCAAGTGTTCCCTATGTAATGGCCATGCAGATATAAGAATGGCTCAGCCTCATGCGTCGGGTCAGTTGCCAGTAAAGGGTCAGCCACACTCAATCAAAACAGGAAGAAACTTGTAACAGTCAGAACAAAGAAAGCACTGGGAATCAACACAACAGACCATGAACGTCACCTGGTTAACTCACATTCAGGAAGACTCACACACTTCAATCAGCAGCCTTTGGGTTTAAACTCCTTCTAGGACATGACATGAGCATATAATCCAGGCCGACACTTTCACGGCAATGTTAGGGGAACGCCACTTTCTTACAGCTTCCAGAAGATGAGATAAAAAAACCGAGGCTTCATCTGCCCAATCACACGTACATAAAAAAAACCCTGGCATTTTTCAGAGAGAAAAAAACACAACTACCAGAGCGTAGCTAACACCCCACTGCCTCAAACAGAACAATCAACACCTCGGTTCCTTTGCTGTATGTAGATATCTAATCATGATAAGGTGCCTGTCTAGTGAAGTTACAATAGAGGACTGCTTGCATGCTAAACGGTGATATCGCAATGGACAAAGCTGAGCCAGCTCACATCCATTGGACCAGATCGAAGTTTTGCAGATCAAACACGTCCAGTTGTGAATGGTGGTGGACAATTAAACAGCTAATGGGAAGAGGAGATTTCGTAAATATCCCTTTCCGCAACGTTGGCAGGGCCCAGCAAGTAAGTGAAAAAGAAAAGGCTGAAGCGTTCACAACCACATTCAGGCCAGAAGTGCTGAATAAGTGATCCATCTCTGCTTCACAGCAGCATAGTGGTTAGCTTAGAATATCTTTTTTATTTCTTTATGACTATATATGTCATGATTGTCCTCCCAATCTCTTTGCATTACGTGCATAATTACTGATGTTATATGTATTATTCTGTATTAATTTGAAAATTAATAAAAAGCTTGAAAAAGAAAGAAGTAGCAAGTCATCAGTTCAAAGATGATTGTGCAATGTTCCATTTCATTTGTAGCTCTTCAACAAATAAAGCAGCTAAGCCTCCAAACAGCAAGACCTAGACATCACTCAAGCATGGGTAGATAAGTGGAAAGTAATATTCACTCCACCGCAGTGTCAGGTACTGTCCACCTCCAACAAAAGACAATCTAACCACAGCTTGAAATTCAATGGCATCACAATCACTGAATCTTAAGTGGACCAGCCACATAAATACCATGGCTAGAGAGCAGGTCAGAGCCTGTAGGAAATGACTCACTTCCTGACATCCAGGGCCTTTCCACCATCTACAAGGCACCAGTCAGGTTCGTTAGAAAATACCCTCGACTTTCCTGGGTGGCTGCAAAGGCAACAACTCTAAAGAAGCTTGACACCATCCACTTGATCAGCAGCCATCCACTATCCTAAATATACATCCCTTCACCATTGACACACAATGGCTACAATATGCACCATCTACAAAGTGCATTCATAGTTTGATAGCATCTCCAAAACTAATCCAAGAAGGACAAGGGCAGCAGGTGCATGGGAACACCATCACCACCCAATGCTTCCTCTCCAAGTCACGCACCATCCTGACCTGGAAGTACATCTCTGGTCCTTCGCTATCAACAGGTTCAAATCCTGCTACTCCCAACCCAGCAGCACTGTAGGAGAGAATGCCTACACCAGTAGGACTGCAGAGATTCAGGAAGAAGGCTCAACATCACCTTCTCAAGGGCAATTAGGGATGAGAAATAAATGCTGGCCTTGCCAACAATGCCCACATCCCATAAAAGAATTTAATAAGATGTGCTCCCTACAAAATGATTTACGTGCCTGCATAAGACTAACAACATTTCCAACTAATTCATTGTATGCGAAATAATTTGAAGTGCTTCCAAGTAGCTTGATGAGGCACAATAGAAACACAAACCTCTGTTTACTAGAGAGCGAGCGAGCACAGGCCAATACACTGCTTTATGATTCAAAATTTGTGTCATATCAATGACCTTTCCATGGTAAAAGACAATTTAGTAACACAAATGCAGATGATTCCTCATAACATAACATACATGGCACACAAATCACAAAGTGGAAACAACAAAGCAGCAACAAAATTAAGTAACTGCTTAAACATATTAAGGCAAAAATGTCTCCAAACAAACAACAAACCAGAAGCTTACTATAAATGCTCCAACACAAACAATACACAGAGGGTGCTATACTCTCTGGGATTAACTCACATCAGTGAGCCTGGTGTTAGCTTATGTTGATGCTGCGTTAGCATCAAGACTGATACTTTCCACATGACAGGAGTTATTGTGGAATTTTAGGCTTAGCCATTCTTCATGCCATTAAAAGTATGCTGAAGAGTCATCGTGCGGAACGCCAAGGGAAATACCATATGTCTGGGACTAAGCCAATTCCCGGAGGGTCAGTGGGGGAAGGTTGATGGTCAAGGGCCCAATCTGAACCTGGGTTTTGGAGATGCTGGAGGTCAGAACCTGGAGTGGGGAGGAGCCATGAGAGGGAGCCTGGGGTGGGGAGGAGGCTACCCAAAACTTGGAGCCTGGGGATTAGAGTGCAGTCAGAGAGGGTCAGTGGAGAGGGGACGGAAAGGGGACTGCCCAGAAATCTGGTGATTGGCGCCTGGAGTGAGGAGGATTTTGCTGGAGATCTGAACCTGTTTGTGGGAGTGAGATTCCAGTGATCAGGCCCAGAATGGTTGCAGGCGGTAAGGGAGAGGGAATCAACTTAAGCTGAAAAATTAAGCAAGTGAAGGACCCCCAATGCTGGGCTGGGATCTTGTCGTAGAGACCTCCCTGCAGCCTCTTGAAACACATGGTTAATCTTGGGATGACCAAGGTACCAGCTCTCAGAACAATGCAGTCTCATTCCCTAGGAATGGCATCATCCCATGTGGAAATCATGTAAGCCCAGCACCCTATGTGCTTTATTACCCGCTTTGCAAACATGTTCTGCCACCTTCAGAATTGGTCCGTTTAAGACTGTACTATTTATGATGGAATTTCTCTCTTCCTCCTCCTAGTCAAAAGGTATCACCTCACACACTTTCTCCCTTAAAGTTCATCTGCCATACATCTGCCTCTTTTACCAGCCCACATCTTCCTGAAGTCAATTACCATCTTTTGCAGTGTTTACTGCACTTCCAAGTTTCATATTATTGGCAAAATTGTGCCGCAAGTTCCAAAGACCAAGTGGTTAATGCTCATCAAAAGCTGCAGCGATCATACCAACGTACTGTACAAATTAGCAGCAGCAGTAGGCCACTCAGCCCCTCGTCTATTCAGTCCTTTAATAAGATCATGGCTAATCTGACAGTGACCACAGTTCCACATTCCCAACTCCCCAGCTCCACCTCCCTTTGAAGAGAGTTCCAAAGATTCATGACCCTCTGAGAGAGAAGTAATATCACTTCATCCCTGTTTAAATGTACAACACTGTATTTTAAACAGTGAGCCTTGTTCTAGGTTCTCCCACAGAACAAAACATCCTCTTGACATCCATCCTATCAGAATCAGATTTATTATCACTGACATATGATGTGAAATTTGTTGTTTTGCAGCAGCAGTGCAGTGCAAGACATAAAAACCTATAAGTTACAAAAATAAATAAACAGTACAAAAAAAAGGAATACTGAGGTAGTTCATGGATCGTTCTGAAATCTGATGGCAAGAGGAGAAGCTGTTCCTGAATTGTTGAGTTTGTGTCTTCAGGCTCCTCCCTGATGGAAGTAACAAGAAGAGGGCACTTCCTGGATGGTGAGGGTCCTTAGTAATGGATGCCGCTGCCTTGACGTGCCGCCTCTTGAAGATGCCCTCAATGGTGGGGAGGGTTGTGTCTGTGATGGAGCTGGCTGAGTCTACAAGCCTCTGCAGCCTCTTGCGATCCTGTGCATCGGAGCCTCCTTACACCAGGCGGTGATACAACCAGTCAGAATGCTCTCCACCGTACATCTATAGAAATCAGCAAGAATCTTTGGTGACATACCAAATCTCTTCAAGCTCCTAATGAAGTAGAACTGTTGGCACACCTTCTTCAAGATTTCATCAATGTGTTGGGCCTAGGATAGATTTCTCGGGATGTTGACACCCTGAAAATTGAAGCTGCTCACCCTTTCCACTGCTGACCCTCAACGAGGACTGGTGTGTGTTCTCCCGACTTCCCCTTCCTGAAGTCCACAATCAATTCCTTGGTCTTGCTGACATTGAGTGCGAGGTTGTTGTTGCAGCACCACTCAACCAGCTGATCTATCTCACTCCTGTACAGCTCCTCATTGCCAGCTGAGATTCTGCCAACTACAGTGGTGTCATCGACAAATTTATAGATGGCATTTGAGCTGTGTCTAACCACACAGTCATGAGTGTAGAGAGAATAGACCAGTAGTCAATCTCATCTTGGTCAAGACAGCCATATGAATCGAAGCCCGCAAAGTATTCACATGAAAGATGTGACTATAAACCAGTGTTAAAGACACAAAGACTCTCTGAGTTCACGAGGATTTCAGGAAGAAATAATCATTGTCTTTCTGGAGGTGTATTCAATGACTTGAATAAGAAGAATAACTTTCTGTTAGATCTTCAGACTTAAAAAAAAATCAGATTTACAGTTATTTGGGTACTTTTCCCAGAGATTTCTTTATAGTTCCAGAGATATCTCATAGATTCATGGAGTGTACAACATAGAAACAGACCCTTTGGCCCAACTCGCCCATGCCAACTACGATGTCTATCTACGCTAATCCCACTTACCAGCATTAGGCCCATATCCCTCTCCTTTCCTATCCAAGGACCAGTCCAGATGCCTTTTAAGCATGGTAATTATATCTGCCTGTATTGCTCTGCCTCTATATAATGTATTAGTTTCCTTTTATCAGCTCTGCTCATTAAACAAATGAAAAAAGGATTTTTGGGGGCAACTGGTAGCTGGTGGCTAAAACAGTATTTGTCTTTTAATGTCCCATGATTTGGCTACTTTATGAATGAGATTAATACTTCTCCAACCTGGTATAACATGCAGATGTACAACTCTTTGATCTTAAGCAAATGATAAATGCGCTATGCCATTATTGAGGTCTCTCCAAAACATTAATTCCACCTTCTTTAATTATCTAACTATTCAGCGAAAGATCTCAGCTAGCCTGTAGCCCAGAAGCGATGGATTATTACAGAAAGAGTTTTCATCTCTTTACCAGGAGAATTCAAATCCAATTGAACTAACTTGTTATAATGAATCTTAGTCATTTTGAAATGTACTAATATTTCATCTCTTTGCTTTTTATTCTTGATTCCTATTCATTAAAATACTAGTGACATTTTTATGGTGTTTTCCAGCAATATTATACCTTTAAGGCATAATGAGGCATCAATTAATTGCTGCAATAACAGTATACTAGGGGATTTCATGTGAGTGGTGTATAATGCTGAGGAACCCCATTAGGACTGGGCTCCATCATTGGACTTCATGTGTGGTGATAGACATCTGTTATTCAGCATGTCCCTGAATTTCATGTTTAATTGTTCATGTACAAAAAAATCCAAGACCAACTGAAATTTCAATGGCTAATAGCAAGCCATTCCAATTAGAGCCATCTACTAGCACATTTTGACACACTAATTTTTATTTAAATTGGGAAGGAATCTTCTTCTCTCATCTCCTCTCCTCCCACCTAGAGCTATGATTGGGCTCCCCTTTGTCCTCAACTTCCATCTCACCAACCTCTCGTTCAATGGATCATCCTCCATAATTTCCATTATCCTTAATGTGATTGGTAATTGGAAATTGCTTTATTATTGTCACATGTTCTGAAGTGCAGAGAAGAACTTTGTTTTGCATGTCATCCATACAGATCATTCCATCACATCAGTACATTGAGACATTGAGGTAGTACAAGGGAAAAGCAATAACAGAATGCAGAATATAGCTTTACAGTTAGAGATGAAGTGCAGTATCGGCAGACAATAAGGTGCAAGGCCAGGGCAAGGTAGATTGTGAAGTTAAGAGTCCATCTTATCATACAAGAGATCCTCGCAATAGTCTTACATCAGCGAGATAGAAGCTGTTCTTGAGCCTGGTGGTACGTGCTTTCAGGCTTTTGTATCTTCTGCACGATGGGAGGGGGGTGAAGAGAGAATGTCCAGGCCAGACACACCTCCTTCTCTTCTATCCCCAATTTCAACATTTCAAAGACTTTATACAGTCCGTGACACCCTGGTTCACTGTTCCATCTCCCTTATCATGGCACTTTCCTATGCAACCACAGACAGGCAACACCTGCCCTTCTACCTTATCCCTTCCTGTGACCCAGGAAACAAACCCTCCTTTCAGTGAAGCGTCAATGCACTTATCTTCAAATTCAGTCAACTGCATTTGATATTCATAATGTGTTCGCTAGGTTGGAGAAATGTAGATTGTGTGACTCCTTTGCAAAATTTGGAAGGGTGACCCCATGTTTCCATTTGCCCATCAATTTTAATTCTCCCTCCCTCTCCCAAAATGATCTCTCTGTCTTTGGGCTCTTACACTGCTCCAACAAAGCCAAATGACATCTGATTTTCCAACTTTGGATGTTATAACCCACAGGAGTCAGCACTAAAATCAACCTTTCAGCTTTTGAAGTGTTTGATAATATGAGTTGTGACACTGAATCCAGGAAATAGAACCACACCAACCAGTCTGCCCTCAACAATGTACTTAGCTACTGCTTCAGAAACTCAAATTAGTCACACAGGATCCCCCACCAACTAGTCTGTGCTGACTATTCCTAATCAATCCCCGCTTTTCCAAGTGTAGATTAATATTCTCCCTCAGACTGTTTCCAATCAGTTCATGGTCATTGACATTAGACTAACCACCCTGTAACCTATCGTAGTCAAAAAATGGGCAGAGCTGTGGATAGTGAGGAAGGTTGTCAAAGGATACAGCGGGATATAGATGAGTTGGAATTATGTACAGAAAAATGGCAAATGGAGATTAAACCTGGACAAGTGTGAGGTGTTGCACTTTGGGATGTCAAATATAATTGGAAAGTACATCGTAATTGGCAGGGCCCTTAAGAGCATTGACGTACAAAGGGATCTTAGGGTGCAAGACAATAGCTCCCTGAAAGTGGCAACACAAGTGGTTAGGGTTGTAAAGAAGGCACACTGCATACTTGCCTTCATCAATCGGGACATTTTGTAATGAAGGTGGTAAGTCACAGCGCAGATGTATAAAACTAAAGAGTATAGTGCGCAGTTCTGGCCGCCACATTACAGGAAAGATGGAGAGGCTTTGGAGAGGGCACGGAAGAGGTTCACCAGGATGTTGCCTGGATTAGAGAGTATTGCATAGAAGGAGAGGCTGGACAGACTTGGATTGCTTTCTCTGGAGTGTTAGAGGCTGAGGGGAGACCTGATAGAAGTATATAAAATTATGAGAGGCATAGATAGGGTAATAGCGTCTTTCTCCCAGGGTGGAAATGTCCAGTACCAGAGGGAATAGAGTTAAGGTGAGAGGGGGAAAGTTTATGGGTGATTTGTGAGGCAAGTTTTTTTACGCAGGGTGGTTGATGGCTGGAACATTCTGCCAGGGGAGGCGGTGGAGGCAGAAACCATAGCAACATTTAAGAGGCATTTAGACAGGCACATGAACAGGGAGGGAACAAACAGATACAGACCATGTACAGGCAGGTGGGATTAGTTTAAATTGGCATCACGGTCAGCACAGACGTCATGGGCCGAAGGGCCTGTTCCTGTGCTGTACTGTTCTATGCTCTCTTCCTGGTGACTTTCTTGAATAAAGTTACCACACTTGCTGTCTTCTAGTCATTTCGCTCCTGACATGTGTCCGGAGAAGATTTAAGTACATCCATCAGGACCCCAGCAATTTCCAAACAAGTCTCCAAACAAGATAAAAACAAGTCTTTTCAGTGTACAACTTCTGAATGTGGTGTTACTGGACAAGAATAGAAGGAAGTACAAAGCAGAACTTGTTGTACTTGAAAAGAACAACGTGCCAACCCTGTTTCACCAACCCCCCTGCCCCCACCCCAATACTGCCCAATTGCTGAGTACTTATTCTCATATTTCAAATGTTTCCAAGACCAAGAAGGAGGCCATTCAGCTAATCAATCCTATACAAGTTCCCAGAGCATTCTCACAAGTCCCATTCCTCAAATGATCTATTGCCTTACGCGTACCCTTCACAATGATCCCCCTGCTACCTATCTACACTAAGGGTGATATTACAGTGACTAATTAACCTAGCAACCAGGAGAAAATAAGAACACCTTAGGGAAACCCGTACAGTCACAGGAAGAGTGTGGAAACTCCACACAGGTAGTTCTGGAGGTCAAGATCAAACCCGTGTCATTGGAGCCTTTAAGGCAACAGAATTACCTGCTCTACTGCTGCACCACCACTTTCTGCTTTTGCTTCAGGTTTCCAGCATCTGCAATTTTCTTGCTTTGCTTTCACTCCTGGTAACCCAATAATTGCAAGCACCAAGCACTGGCGTCAGAGATCAGAGATGGAAGGCAACCACATTACAAGCTTGTAGGTAGCTCAAAAGTTTCTTTTAATATGACTCACCAAGAGCCTCCAGAATGTGCCAAAGGGAGCTTTAGTGAAAGCAAGAGAAAGCTACAGGAGACAATGCAACACGATCAACCTGATTTTCATTCCAATGTAATCAATGCAATGGTACAAGTTGTGGAGGGGGTGGAAGTATTGTTTTTCTGAAATGTGGGTGATGTTCATGAAATGACCAAAAAATCACCTCCAGATAGATTGAATCCAGGATTGCTTGCCAGTGCCTCAGTTGACACATTCTGCATGGAGAGATGAAATAAATAAAGAGTGGAGTCGAATTTCTTGTGAGGCTTCCAAAGTAAACATTTAGAAAAGTTTATACTGCAGCAACAGTATAAAACACACTGCACAGATTTTTTCAAATTAGTCCCGGATGGAATGGAAAGGCTGACTTGTTACATCAGTGGGATGGAGATGATGACAGACTAATTTGAAAGAGAACTCTGGGTGGGCTCGTGAACCAGTAAAAGTAAATCTCAGTTGCAGAAAAGCAAAAGCTGCTTATGATGATGTGACCTTTCAGCTGACCCATACCTTTAATTTAGCTTTGGTGGCTTTTTATTTTCATCAAAATATGTATCTATCAAGAATTTAACCAAAACTCTAGAGATTCTTAATCAGAGCCTGAAGATATCCAGTTTTAAAAGCTCCATAGTTTAAACACTGAATTCCCAGTTCACTTTGTTGAATTCCAAACACAAAGAACTAATAACTCAATTTATATTCACCACGATTTAACATAATCAACGGACAAGAACTTCCAGTTGGTTTTCATTGGGTGAGTGATTCTCACTTCTCCCTCGAGCCATTACATCACCATTTAATTTCATCTGAGCTCTGAGAGCTAGAGGTCACAAGTACAAACCAACGTCCTCCAAGTGTGACTGAGAATAGAGAAGGGTTTTTTTTAGTAAGTGTGTAGAATGGACTGCCATCAAAAGCAGTTAATGGTGTTGATTGCCTTCCTTAAAAAAGCTACTGAATGAATAGTTATATCAGGTTACAAAGATGGTCAGAAATACTGCATGATACCATCCTGCTAGGGCTATGGAAAGATACCCATTAACTAAAACCACCCAGGGTTAAATGATCTGGCTCTTACTGACAGTGTGACCCAGAGCGAAATAGTAATGTGCATCACTGGTTATTCACGCTAATCTCCCTTAGAGATTAAACAATTTGGGGAGTCTGCATGACTGAGTAAAGGTAGTCTCAACACATTATTTTATCTCATTTCATGTTTTCTTATATACCTTGATGTTTGTTGATTTTTCCTCTGAACCCTGTGCTAAACAGCTCTTTTAATTATGCCTCCTGATCTTTGCCTCCAAAGATTCGGCGTTGTGACTCATCTTTTGTTGTACATCTCCGGTACATGTACCAGTAACATACGCGCATTGAACCATAGTTGTGAAATTTGGTTCCATTGAAGTGAATGTCAACTGAAAAACAGAGAATAAATTTTTACTCCTATAGCTCTACACTCCATCCCGCCCACCTCCTCATCCCAAACCCCCTCTCACCCAGTGTATGGGCTGTGAGCACAATAACATGAAATGGGGGGGGGGGTTGGCATAGTGGAGCAGCAGGTGGAGCTGCTGCCTCACAGAAGCTGTGATGCAGATTTGATCCTGACCTCTGGTGCTGTCAGTGTGCAGTTTGCATGTTCTCCTAGTGGCAGGTGAGTTTCCCCCAGGTGCTCCAGTTTCTTCCCACATCACAAAGGTGTGCTAGTTAGCAGGTTAATTGGCTACTGTAAATGGCCCCTGGTGTAAGTGGTTGATAGGAGAAGCAGAGCAGAGTTGACGGGCATGTGAAGGAGTGTAGGTTACCAGAAAATGCAAGGGAACAGGACTGATGCGATTACCTTAAGAGCCAGTATAGATTCTATGAGCTGAATGGCCCACTATGTCGTGAGAAATATGAGTTCCAGGCTCTGAATTTGCTAGATACTGCTATCCCAGACTTTTCCACCAGAAATACTGCATCTCTCCATTTACTCTATAGGTTATTTTCAACATGCTGAAATCTCCAACTTCAGCTATTATGTTGAACTATTGTGGACAAATTAACCCCAATATCAGTTTGATATTTCTAAATTTATATTTTGTTTTCTAAAGTACTTAAGTAGTGACAAAACTGTACCAAGTGTCCACTGTAATTCATTGCAGCTTTAAGCTTTTGTCCAGAAATCTCCTATGTGAAAGACACATTGAAATGCAAATGATACTGGTTTTGAAATTAAATTTCTTCCAAAGGTGTTGAGGAATGTAGTATTAAGTGAAAAGACAGGCTGTTTAAATCATTTTCTGATGTTTACATATAGCTCCATCGAAAGCTGGAGGAGCTCAGAGATCAGCTAGAAGGAAATATGAAAGGAGGCTCTCTCAAAGTAAATATTTAATTTTACCTGGTGATGTTACTTTTCTGCTGGCCGATAACAGCGGC
>JAUZTB010000011.1:15626405-15637990 GCA_034780895.1 Rhynchobatus australiae
CAAGAGATTGTTGGATAGGCATATGGAGGAATGTGGGATAGAGGGATATGCGGGAGGAAAGGGTTAGATAGTGTGAGATGTGGTTTGATGGGCGGCACAACACGGTGGGCCGAAGGGCCTGTATTGTGCTGTATTGTTCTAAATGTTGTGAGAATACCTGCCCCCGTCACTTTCTCATCCATCTTTCCCTTCCCTCCACTTTCAGCATTTCCAAGACACTCTGGCCCCTCTTCCATCTCCACCAACATCTGCCCCCCTTCTCCCAGCATCTTCCAATGTAACCACAAGAGATGCAGCACCTCCCCTTTCACCTCCTGCCTTCTCATTGTCCAAACACTTCTTCCAGG
The DNA here is from genome assembly GCA_034780895.1 of Rhynchobatus australiae. Lineage (NCBI taxonomy): Eukaryota > Metazoa > Chordata > Chondrichthyes > Rhinopristiformes > Rhynchobatidae > Rhynchobatus > Rhynchobatus australiae. The sequence goes on from JAUZTB010000011.1 coordinate 15,626,753, forward strand.
TGAAGCAATAACTCCCTCGCACTTCTTCCAGTTTAACAAACTCCATTTATTATGCACCGGATGGCCTCCTCTGCGACGGAGGGTCAAACATAGATTGGGTGACTGCATTGCAGATCACCTCCATTCAGTCAGCAAGGGTGACCCTGAGTTCCCAGTCACCAGTCACTTTAATTTGCCATTCCACTCAAATGCTAACCTCTCAGTTACACGGTTCCAACAAGGCTCAACAGAAGTTGGAGGAACAGAACCTCACCTTCCAGCTTAACACATTTCATTTCTAATTTTTCCCAGTTCTAATGAAGCTGTATCAAATTAAATGCTATCTTTGTTTCAGCAGCTTCCTAACATGCTGACGTGAAAACATACCCACATGTTTTCTGTGGGTTTTTTTTTTATTTCAGGAAATCAGGAAGAATAGTAATGACAGGATGAACCGTCGATCTCCTTATCCAATTAAATTTAAGAAGAAGTACGCAGAGATAGGATGAAAAAGGAAGGTGAATTACAATTGGTGAATTCAATGTTAAACCAGAAACAGAGAAATAAAGAAGGGGGAAAGAAAGATTCAATTACAGGAGAGGACTTGTGACAGATGAGGAAAGAAACATCGGCACAGCTTTGTGGGCTGAAGGGCCTGAATTGTGCTGTAGTTTTTTTCTATGTAAAACCCATTTTATTAAGCTCTCATGAAAGGTAATCAATCTGAAACCTTAAGCTTTTCTCTTGCACCACTAATGCTGCCTGACCTCCTGAGCAATTGTTTTATTTAAGTCTGATGATTATAAAAGCTTCTAGAATTCACCACCTGAAAAACAGACTTCATACTACATCAGACAAAGACAGAGAGTGCTGGAAACACTCAGCAAGTCAGGCAGTATCAGTAGGGAGAGAAACAGAGTCAGCCTTTTGGGTCAAGGGCCAAGCATAAAAAGCATTGTCTCTGTTTCTTTCCCCACTGATGCTGCCTGACCTGCTAAGTGTCTCCAACATTCTGTTTTTGTTACAGATTTCCAGCATCAAAGTTATTGATCCAATCCTTTGGAGCCTTGGGAACATTGATGTACAGAGGGATCTCGGGTTGCCAGTCCAGAGCTCGCTGAAAGTGACAACACAAGTGGATAGGGTGGTTAGGAAGGTGTACTGCACACCTGCCTTCATTGATCAGGGCATTGAGTATAAAGGTAGGGAAGTCGTGTTGCAGCTGTATAAAACTGGTTAGGCCACATTTGGAGTTCTGTGTGCACTTCTGGTCAGCACATTACAGGAATCATGTGGAGACTTTGAAAAGTGTGCAAAAAAGGTTTACCGGGATGTTGCCTGGATTAGAGGGTGTTAGCTCTAACCACAGTTCTAGTTGTTCACATTCTGGAGCAGGGATATTCATTGGCAGTTATTAACAAGCATCATGTCATTAATAGAGTGTTTATGGTATTAATTACAGAGCTTGAAATCATGAGTTTAATGGGCCATCACTGTGTATGTACAACAATTTCATCAAACTCTTTGGGTAGTTAAACACAAATGCCATTTTTGCAAAGCTAAGGGTGGGATGAAACAAATTGGTCAGCAGTTTATAGTGAGTGTTATTTCATATTGTATCCCTCCCTCACCACATGCTGTTGCTCAATTTGCACCTTAATAAACATGCTGTTATTCCTTCAGCAAAGTCATTGTACCATTGTCCAATATTTACCTCATGTTAACTGTGTACAATGTTTATCAGTGCATTAGCAGTGCAGTGAATGATGTTCCAGCTACTTTAGAATTCATATTTCCTTCTCATTAGAAGGTAAGAAATGGAAGCAAAACTAGGCCACTTGACCTCTAATTCCTGCTCTGCCATTCAACAAGTTCATGGTTGATCTTATATCTCAGTGCCACTTTCCTGCATTTGCTCTATGTCCCCTAATTATCTTAATATCTATAAAAATATTAATTCTACAGATGTACTGTTGAAAGTATCCTGACTGGTTGCATCATGGTCTGGTATGGCAATTGGAATACACAAATACGTAAGAAGCTGCAGAGAGTAGTGGACTCAGCCCAATACAACACGGGCACATCCCTCCCCACCATCGATAGTATCTACATGAGGGACTGCCTCAAGATGGCAACATCTATCATCAAAGATCCCCACCATCCAGCCATGCCGTCTTCTCACAGCTGCCAATAGGGCAGGAGGTACAGAAGCCAGAAGTCCCACACCACCAGGTTCGAGAACACCTACTTCCCTTCAACCATTCACTTCTTAAACCAACAGGCACAAGCCTAACCACTAACTCAGTATAGCAACACTATGACCACTTTGATCACTTTGCACTGCAATGAACTTTGGTTCCTTTCTTTACTTTTTTTTGGTTCTAATTGTGTTCTTTCTTGTAAAAATTGCAGGTAATGTATATTTATGTTTTTTGTGTGAGCACTGCTTACCTGATGTTATGTGGCTGTGATGCTGCTGCAAGTAAGCTTTTCATTGCACGTGTGCATACATGTACTTGTGCTTGACAATAAACTCGACCTTGACTTTGACTTTGGATCTCTATCTTGATTATACTCAGTGGCTGAGCCTACTTTTAGGTAGAGAATTTCAAAGATTCTGGCTGAAGCGATAGCTTCTCATCACAGTCCCAAATAGTTGAGATCGTGATTTGAACACCCCAGCCAAGAAAACAACAACCTGGCATCTACTCTGCCAAACATCACTAAGGTCTTGTACATTTCAATGAACTCTGGAGGGAGCTTAGACCCAGTATGCTTAACCTCTCCGCGGGGGAGAAATTCTCCATTCCAGGAATATGCCCACATAACAAGCTGGAGGAATTCAGTGGGTCAGGCAGCATCTATGGAGGGAAATGGACAGTCTAACAGTAGTTTATAAAATTATGAGAGGCATAAATAGAGTAGGCAGGCAGTATCATTTTCCCAGGGTAGAAATGTCTAACACTAGAGAGCATGCATTTAAGATCAGTGGGAGAATGTTCAAAGACATATGTGGGGCAAGATTTTTACGCAGAGAGTGGTGGGTGCCTGGAATGCGCTATCAGGGGTGGTGGTGGAGGAATATATGACAGAGGCTCTTAGATAGGCACATGAATATGCAGAGAGTGGAGGGATATGGACCATGTGCAGGAAGAAGGAATCAGTTTAATTAGGTGTCATTACTTAATTAGTTCAGCACAACATTGTGGGCTGAAGGGCCTGTTCCAGTGCTGCACTGCTCTACCTTCTAAGACAGTCGACATTTTAGGTCAAGACCCTTCATCTGGACTGAAAGATGGAGAGGAGATCGCCAGAATAAAGAGGTGAGGGGGAAGGGGTGGAGTAAGAGCTGGCAAGCAATTGGTAGATCCTGGCGAGGAGGGGTGATAGGCAAATGGAGGAAGGAAGAGTGGAAATAGTGACAGAGGCTGATGCAGGAATCTACTTCATTTAAACTTTTTTTTTTGTTCAGTTTAATCCTTCCTTAAGAAAATTATATTTACCACAATTAAGAGCCTAGTTTACAAAAGCATCCCCATGTTGGGGGTGACACCACCATCAATGATAGACTTTCCGATACAGCAGATGGCACTGTCATTCTTCAGCGAAGGAGGCTTAGGCCATAATCTGGACTTTACCATTGGTGATGGAATTTTTTTTGCAAAACTACAGGGAAAATCTTTTTAAAAACACACACCGTGTTGTCGTCTTATTTATGGTCCAATACAGTCACACTACTCTTACCTTAGAGATCAGCAGGCAGGCTTCTGGATACTATCTATTTTGGAGTCTGAGTATTTTTAACAATGCAAAGAATCTAATAGCACAAAAGATTCATTGATTCTCTTTTGTTGCCATGTGTTACTATTAATAAACTTTAGGGAGAAAAAATCATAGTGGATCAATAGTTATTGTTCACTGAGTCAACAAGTAGGAAGTGAGGCATTGACTTCAAGAGGAAATGAGGCGTCTACAGGAAGTGAACTCTTCACCCATCCAAATGTGCTAATTAAAAACTGCAGAGACAAAGAAAAAAAGAAAAACATGTTTTTGCAGCATTGAACGATCGCCCAAGAGATGGTAATTAGAAGAGCACCAATCATCAGCCCGGATCTCCCTCAAGGAGTCTACCTAGTCCCAACTCCCCCCACTGTCTGCCCCACACTCCAGACAGATCCAACAATGAATACATCCATATGTGCCTCTGCTTTTCTATCAGACTGGACACTTCCTCCAGCCCACTGTTACCCTGGTCCTCCCTGCTCCCGATCCAAACAAGCACCAGTTCTCCAACCAACAGCTCTCCATCCAGACCCACCTCCACATGGATCCACATCCCCACTGTCCATACAATCCACCAATGAGGGACAACTGGACTAACCTGCTCTCCAGCCAAAGTCACTGCAACATTTTACCCAAACCACCCTCCCCACTCCCTGTTCAAATCCCCCGCCAAACCCCCCCACACCTCATGCAAACCCCCCAACTCCCCATCCAAACCCCCATCTAACCTCCTTCCCTTCCAAACACCCCATCCAATCCCCCCAACTCCCTATCCAAACCCTCATTCCCCAACCAAACACCTCAACTCCCTATCCAAACCCCCACTCTCCAACCAAACACCCACAATTCCCCATCCAATACCTCCTCCCCTTCCAAATCTCCCACTCCCCAACCAAACCCCTCACCCAATTCCCCCATATCCCCATCCAAACAGCCCCCACTTCCCATCTAAACCTACCCTAACTCCCCATTCAGATTCCTCAACCTTTCCACCCAACTCTGCCCATTCCTTTTCCAAAGTGGCTCCCATTCTCCATCCAGACCCTTCCCTGCTCTCAACTTGACTCTGCCCTCCAGCACCATCCCCTGTACTCTCCTTTCAGACATTTGGATGCTGCTTCACCATTTCTCTGCACATGCTCTGCTATTTGTTTGGATTTGCTCTTCTCTGCTCATTGATTAGTTTTCCTGACTCTGCTGATGAGACTCGGCTTCATTCAGTGTTGCTGGGGTTTTCCCAAAGCTGCAGTGTGTGATTTTTTTTTACCGACGTTACACTCAGTTTCCCATGAAGCTGTAACTGAGGAAGTGAAGAACACATAACAATCAAAGCACACTTGTCTCAGTTTGTTTTTCATCACGTTGCCAAAATGCACAAAATAATTAAAATATAAATGCATAAATCATACAAATGTGATTAAGGGGAATCACATGACCAGCAGTTTCTAATACTGAGGTCTTTGTTATTTACACATGAAAAGGGCAAGTGGGCACATCTGGATTCTCAATTAGCTGCACATATTTAGTTCATAATACAGCCAATAAAGCCAAAATCCATCCCTAGATTTTCTTACTAACTCAACTGCTGGATACGAAGAATCAGCCACACTGCCTTTAACTGAAAAGTTTTCGGGGCTTGGATGATGCAATATGTAAGGTGCAGCCTGAGCTCGCTCCATGTAGTGCAGCTTTAGAAACACGGTCTGACTCAGACTCAACTGATTTGGCAGCATAGCTCAGGATTCTGCTTACTTAGATAATTGCTTCTCTACAGTCAATGTGCACAGTCACTTGCACAATATTCCTTGAGTGGTGCCTTCCCTAACTAATTCAACACTATTTATTTTGTGTGTGTGTGTGTGTGTGTGTGTGTGTGTTTGAGTGTGTATGGGGGTGTGTGAGTATTGCGTGGGTGTGTGTGTGGGTATGCATCTTACCATTAAACCACGACAAATCCATGTGGTAGCTTGTATTATCCAATGGCTACCCCACATTAAAAGAATTCCTGCACAGACATCTTCCACTGTCAGAACCGAAGTGGAAGCAAGTCTTCCTCAACCCTAATTGAACGCCTGTGAGAGAGTGACCTGTAATGAATTTCATCTGCTTTATACATTTTTTTAATTTACAAAATATTTTCCAGGTTATTTTGAAAAATTTTGGCTTCTTTTTCAGACATTTCTCCCTTCCTATCAGGCCAATGATTTTGTGTTCGAGTCAGACAGATCAAGAACAATATGGGATTCAACATTCTCTGCGGTGCAGTTCCCCCCTCCATCATCAGTCTCCTCACCAATACCTGCCTTGCCCTCACTTTCAGTCAATGGATTTCCCACCTGCAGGTTGTATCTAGGGTGCTTTCTTCCCTGTCAACTGTTTTTTTTAAATACTATCATCAATGTTTACAAAAGTTTGGAAGTGCAGTGTATCAGAACTTCTCAAAGACTACTTGGGTTGGCACTTCCCCAGAAACATTAAGAAAGTCGGTCAGTTTAAATGACTGTCAGTTGGCCAGAGCAGACAGTTGGTCTGCTATGTTTAAATCCTTGTTAACTCCTTCCTATTTGCTGTCTTAGGTGTTCAATTCAATTATCAAACAACAGTCTAATAAAATATTATAATAAATGACCAGAACCTTGCCCAGAGACATAGGCTTTAAAGGAGAAGAGGGATCGGTGGGCTTAGGGAGGAATAGGATCATGGAAGGTGAAGAGACAAAGGCCAGTGCTGGAACAATGAAAATCTTAATACATAATAGTCCAGAATTTCAGGAGCACACATCACTGGAGGGCTATGGGTTGTTTCCATTTGTGGAGGTAAATACCCGATTTTCCATATTACCATTGCTCCCTTGTTAACACTGAAGACAAAAGGTCAACATATTGGAGGCTACTTCTTACAAAGGCCTCCCCAGGTTACAACAGGGTTCTGTTCCTGTGACCTGTTCCTACCTCAAACAGTTCGCAAGCTGGGCATTTGTAAACTGGGAAGGACTTGTATTAGATACAACACATCCCACTGACAGTTACATTTCTGGTTTGCAGTATCAAAGAAGATCCTGGAAGAAACTACCACCCAGACAGTCTCTCTCTTTCAACTGCAGACAGAAGTTCACAAACATTGTAGCGAAACCATTAAAACAATTGTCCCCCACACCTTCAACGCAAAAAAGCATTTCTGAACTTTCCATTTTTAATGTAGCCTGGATAGTTGTTCTACTTAAATTTCTCACTGACGTTTTTCTCCCTAATGCGTGGACTAAAAACACAATGATGTTACTTGAACTGTATCAAGATCATTTGCCTTGCAAATATGTCTCCATTACTTTTATCAGCACATGATACTGCCTAGTTTATTTTTATTCTTAAAAATACAACAATGTGGAGGTTAATAATGCTGTAGTTAACATAGTGGTATTACTGTTTCCATTTTTCATACTTTTTCAGATTCTCTTATGCATTATTGGTATTGGTTTATTATTGTCACTTGTACCAAGATACAGTGAAAAACTTGTCTTACATACCATTCGTACAGATCAATTCATTACACAGTGCATTGAGGTAGTACAGGGTGAAAACAATAACAGAATACAGAGTAAAGTGTCACAGCTACAGGGAAGGGCAGTGCAGGTGGACAATAAGGTACAATATTGAGGTAGATTGTGAGGTCAAGAGTGCGGTCCATCTCATTGTACAAGAAACCGTTCAATAGTCTTATAACAGTGGGTTATAAGAAAGGGAGTAATATTCTTGTGGTATTTTAGGGTGGAAGATAGGGGTGAAATGACCCACCAAGGCACTGGCGGAGCCAAACATTTCTGCAAAATTCAGATCTAATTTAGTCTGAAGTGTTAAGAAACTGTTACAGGAAATCTAAATGAGAACATCTGCTTCCTCCCCACCGCAGATGACAACTTACTGATAATGCCCTGCACCAACCGTTACAGCTTGACTGTTCCCTCTGCTGCTGGTGGTGCTGCTGACATCTGGTAAATGCATTACAGTGAGCCTTTAGCGTTCTGCAACCCTGCAAAGCAAAGCCTTCACATTCAGCAGGGCTCATTGCAAGTGACTGCAATAACGCTGCTCCCAACCCTCTTGGTGCAGTGTGTGGTCTTTCACTTTTCATCGAACTTCTGCCATCTTTAATTATTTTGGACTGTAATATTAAAGGAGACCTAGGAGCTATTGTACACTTCACTGTATATTGTGATGGCCATAAGGATGCTTATACCATGCCTTCCCCTCCCAACCCCCTCACTTACACGGCTCTTCCTCAGTAACTGAAAAATCCAAAAACAGAAATTGCAGATGCTGAAAATCTGAAGTAAAAAACCAGAAAATTCTGAAAATGCTCAGCGGGCCAGGCAGCATCTGTGCAAAAAGAAACAGTTAACATTTCAGAAGCTTAATCTGATTTTAACTACCCCATTAGGTCTTCTGGTCTCACCCTATCAGAGAGGATGACAATCTCCCCCACCTGCCTATCACTCCCCTCACCTGGATCCACCTATCACCCGCCAGCTCTTGCTCCTCTCTTTCTCTCTGCCTTATTACACTGGCTATCTCCCCTTCTTCTTTCAGCCCAAATGAAGAGTCTCGACCCGAAGCATTGACTGTCCATTGCCCTCCATCGATGCTGCCTGATCTGATGGGTTCCTCCAGCGCTTTATGTGATCAGGATTGTGAGGTTATTTTGTTGTTGTTTTGGAGTCACAGACTCCTACAGCCCAGAAGCGGGTCCTCCCTCCCACTGTGTCCTGGCAACCATCAAGTGCCCATCCATGCTAATCCCAAGTGCCAGCACCCGGTCTGTAACCTTCTATGCCTTGTTGATTCAATTGCTCACCTAGATACTTCAAATATCTTCTCTACATTCTGAGCTTTCTCGTGCTGCACTACACTGTGAATGGATGTGGATAGAGCTCATGTCCCCTGCATTGCGGTAGGCTGTCATCATTTCTTCTCAGAATTTAGAGCTTACCACCATGGGGCTGGGTTTGTTTTCCCTGGAGTAGAGGAGGCTGAGTGGAGACCTGACAGAGATATACAGAATGTAGAAGTTTTAGAACATTACAGCACAGTACAGGCCCTTCGGCCCACGATGTTGTGCCGACATTTTATCCTGCTCCAAGATCTATCTAACTATTCCCTCCCACATCGCCCTCCATTTCTCTATCATTCATGTGTCTATCTAAGAGTATCATAAATGTCCCTCATGTATCTGCCCCCACAACCTCCGCCGGCAGTGCGTTCCACGCACCCACCACTCTCTATGTAAAAAACGTACCTCTGACATCCCCCTTATACCTTCCTCCAATCACCTTAAAATTATGTCCCCTCACATTAGCCATTTTTGCCCTGGGAAAAGGTCTCTGACTATCCACTAGATCTATGCCTCCATCAAGTCACCTCAGAATTGGGGGGGGAGGGCATATACAGAGTAGGTAGTAGGAAACTTTCCCCCATTGCAGAGTTATCTAAAATTAAACAGCATATGTTTCAGGTAAGGGGCTTGAAGTTCAGAGGGAACTGGAAGAAGAACTTTTTGGAATCTGAAAGGCAGTGCCTGAGCAGGTGATGGTGGAAGGTACTCTCACAACATTTAAGGAGTATCTGGATGAGAGCTTGAAACGCCAAGGCATAGAAAGCCTGCAGACCAAATGCTACCAAATGAGATTGGTACAGATGGGTACTTGACAGTCAACATGGGCATAGTAACACAAAGAGCCTGTTTTCGTTACAGTATGACTCTAAGACCATCTTCCACATGTGTGGAAGATGTAAAAAGTCCATCATGGGTAACAGAAAAGAGCACTGAAGGAACCTCAGTGGGTCAGGCTGCATCTATGGAGGGAAATGGATAGTCGACGTTTCGGGTCGAGGCCCTAGCTCGGGTCGAAGTCCAGATGAAGGGTCCCAACCCGAAACGTCGACTGTCCATTTCCCTCCACAGATGCTGCCTGCTGATCCACTGAGGTTCCTTCAGAGCTTTTTGTGTTGCTCCAGATTCCAGCATCTGCAGTCTCCCGTGTCTCCAATCTATCACGGGTGGTCTGGATGGGGGTCAAAGAAACCCAGAATCTTCACTGTGATCACATACTTGTTTGGGACAAGGATTTCTGATCATTGTCTTCTCTGTTTCTCCATTGGTCATGGAGTTTCAACCAGTGGTTTAGGTTTATATCCCAGGTGGGTCAGCAGAACTTTCAACAGACCTGTGGCAGGTACAGGGAGGGTCTTGTCACATTCTCTTAAGCATTGCAGCTCCCCATTAAAATGGAGTACTCAGGTTAACCAAACCAAGACGTGTAGGTGGAGATAATCCACAAGTCACTGGATGTGACAGCAGTGTCAAGGGTCTGAACGGCCAGGGTCTGCAGCAACATCTCTCTAATTCAAAGTAGTTCAGACTGTGGAATTATTCTGTGCACAGACAGGCTGCCACACTTCCTATGTTACATCAGTGACTGCACCTCGCCACGTATCTCATTGCCAGTGGTGTCATTGGGAAATCCAGAGGTCTCGAAAGATCGTACGTAAATACAAAGCTCTCTTTCTTCTACAGGTCAAGATCAAACATATGAAACTCACCCGCCGAAGCTCAGCCCACCAATTCCTCTTGCAACAAACAATCTGCTGGAGGAACTCAGCGGGTCGAGCAGTATTTGTGGGAGGAAAGGAATTGTCGACGTTTCGGGTCGAAACCCCGCATCAGGACTGAGTCATAGTGCAGAGTTTTGACCTGAAACGTTGACAGTCTCTTCTCCAGCACCCACAACCCCCCACCCCCCCCAACAGATAGACCATAAAACCACAAGATATAGGCGCAGAATTAGGTCATTCGGCCCATCGAGTCTTGCTCCACCATTCAAATCATGGCTGACATTTTTTCAACCCCATTTTCTCATCTTCTCCCCGCAACCCATAACCTCCCGAACCTATCAATCTCTGCCTTAAACACACCCAATGACTTGGCTTCTATGGCAATGAGTTCCACAGATTCACCACCGTCTGGCTGAAGAAATTCCTCCTCACCTCAGTCCCTTTATTCTGAGGCTGTGCCCTCGAATCCTAGACTCTCCTACTAATGGAAACATCCTCTCCACGTTCACTGTATCCAGGCCTTTCAGTATCCAGTAGGTTTCAATGTGATCTCCCCTCATCCTTCTGAGCTCGTTGCTTGAGTTCTTCCAGCAGATTGTATGTTGCTCCAGATTCCAGCATCTGCAGTTTCTTGTATCTCCACCAATTCCTTTTGTTGTTCCTGAAGAGATTGGTGTGAAAGGATGCCTTTCCATTTTGGCAAACTGGTCCAGGTATTCATTGCCCATTGGGTGAATAGGTTCTCTCTGATGGCACAGTGGTGTAGCTCATAGAGCTGTTGTTTCACAGCTCCAGTGACCCGGGTTTGATCCTGATCTCCGGTACTGTCTGTGGGGGACAGGCAAGGTAGTGCACCGGTTAGCATTACGCT
>JAUZTB010000011.1:16019508-16034461 GCA_034780895.1 Rhynchobatus australiae
CAAGATTCATTCATGCATTATTTCTGTGGTTACCAAGCAAAACTGGTTTCCAGGTGCACGTTCAGACCCTACCACATCCACACACATCTGTGCACCCACTACTATCCCCATACTCATCCATAAGCTCTCTTGTTTCTACATCTCTGAATTTGCCCACTTCTGGTGACCATACTACCAGCCATCCAGGGGTGAACTTAATAGAGGTTTGTAAAATTGAGAGAGGCATAGATAGGGTATATAGTCAGTCTTTTTACACCAGAGTAGGGGAGTCTAAAACTCAGGAGCACAGGTTTAAGATAAAAGGGGAAAGATTTAAAGGAGATCTGAGAGAGAGGTTTCCCCCACACATAAGGGTATATGGAAGAGCTGTCAGAGGAAGTGGCAGAGGAAGGTTCAATTACAATGTTTTAAAGACACTTTGATGTGAACATGTATAGGAAAGGGTTAAAGGGATATGGGTCAAATGCAGCCAGTGGGCTAGCTTAGGTGGGCACCTTGGTCAGCATGGATAAATTGGACCAAAGGGCCTGTTTCTTTGTTGTATGAACTATGACCATGAACAAAACTAGCCTATGAGAAAAAAAAATCTTCAGCCAAGGAATTTCCTGAAAATTTTCATGAGAGAAACAGATGTAAAACAAACTGGTGTAATTTTTGATGTACAATTTATTTAAATGTAAGCCTCAAATATACCTATACCATGACCCCAAACCTATAATACATTATCTTCTTTTCAACTGCACTGGAGGAATTAATAAATTAACTTCTAATTTTAGAAAACAGTAAATACAGTATTAGACACTATGATCTTGCAGAGTGCTATGTTTGATATACCTGGTGCACACGATTGCATTCAGATGTTAATCTGGATCTTTTAAAAAAGCCTCATGGCAGTAAAAGTAGTAGTACTGGTAACCAGCCTCTGTGGATTATTGCAAGACCACAAATAATTCAGATCTAAATGGTAACCTGTCCTTGATAGGTATTCTGATTGTAAAGAATCATGTGCTACAAGGGGCATTCCTATAAATTAAACTGCGGGAAAAGCATATCATTAAAACAGAACACTGCTCCATTTACAAAACTTTGATTACGCATAACCATTTAGTTAATTAAAAGTCTTCTTCTTAAAAATTGTAACCCCACAGTTGAAATTAGTTACTCAATGCCAATACTATAATACAAGTTATCGAGGGGTCACATTCCTAGGATATAATCTGTATCACAATTTTCCATAACATGAACCCTTGACAAAAATTTGTCATCTCTTTTGAGATCGGGAATAAAAGTTTGCTCTTACAAAACTTGTGTGAGGAAAAAAAACTTAGTAAACTCAAGTTTACTAAGTTATTTTTTTTCCTCACACAGGTTTCGTAAGAGCAAATTTTTAATCCAGATCTTAAATTTTCTGTTAATGATTTACAAGTTCCATAAGGGCGAATTTATGTTACCCAAAATGCCGTACTGCGAGGGTACACTGTACTTTCCCTCTTCCATTAATAAATCACATGATCTACTGTCCAGATTTAGAGTTTCTCCGCACAGTAGATTGATTAGCGATACACTTCCATTAGGGGAGAGTCATAATTAAAACAGGCATTCAGAAGTGCTGAAAGCTACAATTATTTTTTTTAAATAAAAGGCAAGTTAAAATCTAATAAAGTTAAAGTTTAAAGCAGAATTTCTGTCATTCAACATCTTAATACCAAACACATTAAAAAAAACATCTGAAAATACCATGAGAGTGCTGGATAAAGCAAAGGCACTGGGATCAGTCAACAAATAACCGTGGTTGTGTAGATTTTGACTCTAAAATTAGCTGCACCTCTAGCCATGTTGTTTCCAGTAGTTACATCACTGGCATCCATCTAATGTGAAAAGTATATCCTATACACCAATAGCAAAAGAAACCCAATTCTGCAAATTATTCCCCAGTCCATTCAAAATAAAGAAAGTTGTCAAACTATACTATCAAGTGTCACTTACTCTTCACTATTCTGCTCACCAATGCCCAGTTTGGGTTTCACCAGAGCCACTTCAGTTCCAGATCTCACCACAGCCTTGGTACAAACATAGAACCAAGAGCTAAATTCCATAGGCGAGGTGAGAGCGATTATCCTTAACAAAATGGTAGTTGACTGAATGCAGCATAAAGAAGGCCTGGTAAAGGTGAAATCATTTGGCATCAAGTCGAAAACAAAGCAAGTTGGCTCTGGTTGTTTAAAGTCAATAATCCCACTCCAGAGACATAGCTGCACAAGTTCCTCAGGGGAGCATCCTAGGCACAACCATCTTCAACTGTTTCACCTACATTTGTGTAACTGCTCAGCAAGTAGTCTGTGCCCATGTGCAGCAAGACAGCAAAGAGAGTCAGGCTGCCATGTACCAAATAACATTCTTGCAACAGTAGTGCCTGCCAGACAATAACCATTTCCAACAAGAGCAGGTCTAACTACCTAACCTTGATGTGCAATGATATTAGCATCACCAAATCAACATCCTGTTGGGGGGGGGGGGGGGGGAGGGCGGGGTGAAAATCAATAACCAAAATTCAATTGTATCTGCCACACAAATACTGTGGTTGCAAGGCTGACATCAGGAAGGTGACAAAATACTCTCCATGTGTATGCATGGCTGCAGTTACAACAACGCTCATAAAGCTCAATACCATCAAGGAGAAAGCAGCCTATGCATTAAACATTAATTTCCTCCAGCAACTGTGCACCACACGTGCCCTGCGTGTGCCCCATCTGCAAAATATGATGCTGCTACTTGCCTCAGCTGCTACAACAGCACCTTCTAAACATGCAACATCATGAACGAGACCAAGACAATGGCAGCAGGTGTATGGGAACATCTGCATATTTCCAGTCCTCAAGTCACACATCATACCTGACTTGGAAATAGATCACCCTTTTTCATTGTCACCGAATCTCAATCCTGGAACTCCATATTCCACAGCATCATAGGAATATCTTCAATAAAAGGATATCAAGTGGCAAGAAGGTGGCTCAAATCATCAATAAATGAATGAAAGAAAAGCAGAATAACCTGGCCTAATTAAACTACTTCTGCATTACATAAATGCTACATGCTTGGACAACCTGATTTCCTTGGTGTATATAAATCAAAAATATCCTTTAATAAGAGCTTTAAAGGAAAATGCAGTGGTTTTAATACGGAATCAGTAATTCAAAGGTGGTTAACTCAAATCCCACCAAGTGAATACAACTAGTCTGATAATTTGTAGCTAGCTATCCACTGGTTGTTAAAAACTCACTTCTGTGCACATGTACTTGATGAAATGGATCCCACCATACCACTTCCGTCCCTGGTCCATACCACTGCTTGCTGCATAGTGGCGCAGCTGGTGGTGCTGCTACCTCACAGCTCCAACAACCTGGATTTAGTCTGATCTCCAGTCTTGTTTGTGTGGAGTTTGCACATTCTCGCTGCCACTGACTGGGTTTCCTCCTGGTGCTCCAATTTTATCCCACATGCCAAAGACAGGCAGATTGATAGGTTAAGTTGGCCAGTGTATATTGTTTCAAGTGTGTAGGTAAGTAGTAGAATCTGAGGGAGTTGATGGGAATGTGGGGAGAATAATATGGGATTAATATAAATGGGGACCCAATGGTTGGCATGGACTCAGTGGGCCGAAGGCCCTGTTTGCATGCTGTAAGCCTCTACATGGTTGACAACAACCCATGATCACCTTCAAGGCTATTAACATAGCTTTACATAATCCCCCCAAAAGAACTTACTTTTAAATATATAAATCCCATGCTCAATTTTGTTCAATCCAGTTATACTGTTGTACTGTCTCTGTTGTAAGTTAACCTAGTGATAATAATTTTTTTAGTCTGGGTTCTGAAATATTGAGGTTCCAATGTTGACATGTTAGTAGGCTAAGGTAAAGAGAAGCAGTAGCTAAGAGAATTTAAGGAAAAAAAAAATCAATTTACTGACATGCCAGTTTGCAGTTTTCTGTTAAGCTATTTTGAACCATCCAGTTTGGGTCCTGGGAATAGGCTGATTGAATGCACACTTGTCCAAGAACAGCAGGGATCTATGCCGGGACCTCTGTAGTTTGTCACATATATAAATGACTTGGATGAAAACGTGGATGGGTGGGTTAGTAAGCTCACAGACGATACAAAAATTGGTGGAGTTGTGGATAGTGTAGAAGACTGCTGAAGGATACAGCAGGATATAGACCAGTTGCAGATATGGGTGGAGAAACAGCAGATGGAATTTAATCTGCCCAAGTGAGAGGTGTTGCACTTTGGATCAAATGTTAAGGGTAAGATCCTTAACAATGTTGATGTACAGAGGAACCTTGGGGTCCAAGTCCAGAGCTCCCTTAAAGTGGTTGCACAGGTTGATAGAGTGGTAAAGAAAGCATATGGCATGCTTGCCTTTATTAGTTGAGGCACCAAGTTTAAGAATCAAGAAGCTATGTTGAAGCTATATGAAACTCTGATGAGGCCTCTTCTGGAATATTGCATTTAGTTCTGGTAGTACCATTATAGGAAGCATGTGGAGGCTTTGGAGAGGATGCAGGATGCTTCCTGGATTAGAAGGCATGTGCTAATAAGGAGAGGGTGGACAAACTTGTGTTGTTTTCTCTGGGGCAGCAGAGGCTGAGGGGAGACCTGATAGAGATCTATATGATTATGAGAGGCATAGATAGACAGTTAGTATCTTTATCCTCAGGGTTGAAATGTCTAAAACTAGGGGGCATGCATTTAAGGTGAGAGGAGGAAAGTGATGTGCAGAGCAAGTTTAGAAAGAGTGATGAGTGCCTGGAATGCGCTGCCAGGGGTGGTAGTGGAGGCAAATACGACTGACGTGTTTTAAAGTCTCTTAGATAGGCACATGAGCATGCAGAGAATGGAGGGATATGGTTATGTAGGCAGAAGGAATTAGTTTAGTTTGGCATTTAATTAGTTAAACTAGTTTAATTAGTTTGGTACAACATTGTGGGCCGAAGGGCCGGTTCCTGCCCTGTACTGTTCTATGTTTTAAGAACAGTGTGTGACATGGGGTAAAGAAATGCTGAGAAAAATGCTCAACCATTTTGTACATAAAATTTCATTTATCCTTCCAATGTTTTACCATAGACTTACTAAACAGTATGGAATGATACATTTTTTGTAAAATGGAGTGGAGTGTATTGCATGTGCAAATGTTGGTCACATTTAATTTCTTACTTTCAGTTCATAGAAACCTCTTATTTGATCTCCTCCTTGCTTTTACTTTCATCCACATTTAATCACCACAATAACACATCGAGATTTGGGAAAGTAAAAGAACACATCCTTTAAAGAAAGGAAAATACCATGCCAATATTTCACTTATCCCTAACCACTGTTCAGGAGAAACCTGCAATATTAGTGCAGTTTTAAAAAAAAACAACCCATGTTTATAGTCAAATACCTTCAGTCCACCTTAAGAAATGCAGTGCATGGCTTCAGGTCGGATTTGTATTGAGCAAGATGGATTCCACAGTTGACTATTAACATTTCAGACTGGTATATATTAAAGCCCAGGTACTTAACTTCCCTACAAAATCAATTTAGTTCTACTACCGCCCACATTGTGTGTCAGCGTAATCAAGGCTCAAATGTGGAAAATGTGCTGCCTGGCACCTAGTAAAACCACGCGTCACTTTGAGAGCATCATCCATCAAGTTTTGGATTGAGATCAATTTTTATGAGTAGTGTATGGATTCTTTCAGAGATATAGAATCATTTTCCATTAAAAATTTACCACAAGTTTTGATCAGCAGGTAAACTATAGGTCAAGTTACAGACACGCCTGATGTGCTGGGCACTTCTAACATTCTCCTTTTAGCTTCAGGTTCAGCGACAATGCTAACGTGCATTCCACAGCATTATATGACCTTGTGTTTATTTTCTCTCTAACTCTCCTCTCATTAACATAACCAGATCACACTATAAACATTGGAATCACCCCAATCATACTGGCTTCACACTATCAGCGATATTCCTTTCATCTCTTCCATCCCTCCCCCACCTCTTCTGAATTTTCTTTCTTAATTATAATGAAAGATCTTCAAACTGTAACATGAAACCCATTTCTCTCTCCACAGATGCTGCCTGACCTGCTGAGTGTTTCCAGTACTTTTTGATTTTCATAGCTTGAGCCATATACCCAGCCTCCACCTTGTATACTAACCTATTTTAGACAAAGGGGCCAACCGTGATCATAATCTTCAAAATGGTTGCATTTTAAAACAAGAAATTTGCATTTAAAAAATCTTTTTGATTGTGAATGGTCATATGACTGTCTGCAAGCCTTTTTATTCATTATGCGTAATGGGAATTTTGTATTCCATGCAAGTATTACCTCATTTCCACATGTTAACTCCCAGTATAGTTCTGAAACTAGTTCTTCTTTTGCTCTGAAGAAATATCAGCAGGTTTCAGTCTCAAATCTTTATTACTTTCGTATTAAGTCTCAGTAGTTTCCCTGTGGAAATGCAAAGTTTCAGCAGATGCCTGTGGCTATCTGTAATAGCCTTCTGTACAGACCACTCCACTTCTCAAGATCACAAAAAGAACATCAGCTTCAGAAAAGAGATCTGTCCAGTTTTCAACAGGATAAACAAAACAGTTAGTGGCCTCCACCACATTGGCGAGACCTAATGCAGACTAGGTGACAGTTTCGCAGAACACCAGCACTCTGTCCGTAACCGCGATCTGCATCTTCCCATTGCCAGTCACTTCAACTCCCCCTCCCACACTATCACAGATATGTCAGTCCTTGGCCTCCTCCACTGCCAGAATTCCAAGCAGTCTTGGAACCTTGCAGCCTAATGGCATGCATCTTGAATTCTTGTACTTTAGGTAACCCCCACCCGCTTTCCCACAAACCCACCCACCATGCTTCTTCTCCTCTTCCCTTTCTTAGCCTTTTCTCCCCCCCTCTCTTATCATCTTTTACCAGTCCCCTGGTGAATCTGCTCTCCTCTCCTCCCCCCACACCTGCCTATCACTATCACTTACCTGCATCTACCTGTCACCACCTTGTGCCCACCCCACCTCCCCTCTTTTATCCACCTATCACTGCTCTGCTTTTCCTTCCTATGTACTGGGCTTCCCCTAATCCTATCTTCAGACCCGAAGGACGATCCTGACCCGAAATGTTGACTGCCTGCTTTTCTCTCCATGGAGGCTGCCTGGCCTGCTGAGTTCTTCCAGCATCACTGTGTTTTTCATTCAAATAGTGGAGATATTCAGAAACACTTTGGAGCACTTCTTATGTACATTGTTGGATGTCAGATAATTAAGAAATTTGTGTGGCAGCAGTTAAAAATTAAGGCCAAATAATTAATATACAACATTCCTCAGCTGATAGGAAATATTTTAAAAAATTGTTGCATTCAGTCAAAAATACAGTGCCATTGTTCTAGCTGAATAACATGCACCAATGTTAACAAGCTGCTAATTAACCGGAGCAATACAGTGAGTAGATTTGTTTTTCTCAACCTCCTCACCCAGCTATTATACAGCTTTCATAACAACACTCAATTAGGAAAGTGATCAGCAGAAGTGACTGAGACAGATAGCATGCTTATCTTTTATTCAGGTTACTGAGAAGTTAAAATCATCATTGGTGCACCAATTCAAAAGGAAAAAAAAGTGTAATTTTCAGGAATTATACTACTTCTATCTAAATTTTAAATTTCTTTAAGCCACTTGTTTCATTAGTGAAACAATAACTTCTGTAATGAAATTCAACCACTTATGTTTATATAAACCAAAATGCCTTTCCCTTCCTGCACGTTTGCCAGTTTTTAATTAAAGTACTCTAAAAATCACTCCTCAGTCACTAGTTTGGCCAAAGAAATTAAAACACTTCTATAGAGGACAGCAACATCATGGCAACTTGAAAAGGAAATGCAAAATAATGTAAAACAAAATGGGTTTTCTAGCTGTACAAATGAAGAAAACACAGTACCCTGTTTGGTACTACACTGCAAATATGTTATAGTGCTCTTAGACTGGGGGGAAAGCAACCCAATACAAAACAAAATAAAAACAATCTGCAAAACTTACCAGCTTGCCTAATGCAACCATCTCTTGGAGTGGTAGGTTTGCAATCTTATATAATTACAAGTTGCTTACATGTTCAAATCAGAGGGCGTCAGGGTATAGAATACAGATGAAAAACACGCTGATGCTGGAGGAACTCAGCAGGCCAGGCAGCATTCGTGGAGAAAAGCAGACAGTCAACATTTCGGGTCAGGACCCTTCTTCAGGACCTGAAAGTTCCTCCAGCATCATCGTGTTTTTCATCCAAATTCCAGCATCTGCAGTCCTTTGCTTCTCCTGTGTTTCTATAGGATACAGAATCACCCAAAACAGACTGGACAGAGAAGCTCGTTTACCAGATCTAATAAATTCAACTTGTCTGTGAACTCATGACTGTCAGTTGCTTGTTAAGATAGCTTACTGCTCTCACGGACTGGCTGGGCAACTTACCAGAGGAAGACAGGCAGTGTCTATAGAATGGGCGAAAAGTTCAAAAGCATTGGATGAAAAAGGAAATAATTGAAAGCATTTTAAAGCAGAGGACATATTTAAGTAAAAAAATCATTTACGATTTCATGTATGTCCTTGTGATGTTGGCACAACATCTTGGGCCGAAGGGCCTGTACTGTGCAGTAATGTTCTATGTTCTATAGAATCAATAATCCTACAGCTCTGAAAGTCAGTTTTGTGTCATTAGAAATTACAAAATGACTTAATATCTGTCAGTTGTATTGCAATAGGATAAGGCTATGTGCAAATATGCTTCTATGCTTTACTATTTGCAATCACACATTGTCACGTTCCTCCATTCTTCAACAAGTCACTTTTACACTGCAGGGCTTCCAAGTGAACAAGCTGTGTATTATCAAGGATAAGTACATTTTTATTTCTCCAGCTGGACTAACTGACCAAACATAAACTCTTAACATGACTACAACAAACAATGGGATAACCACACCTAAACTGCTGTTCCCTCTCACCTCACTCATTCAACTGAGTATTTGTCCTTCACTAAGAGCATATGATCAATTATTCCATGAATAGGTAATATTTCATAAGGAAATTTGGAAATTGTGATATTAAACCATCATAAAGCTATCCAGCGTTATGCACAAGAACACACCCTCTCTTTAAGTTGCTTGAAAAAATGTGAAGATGAAATCCTTACCGCTTTCTGTAGAACAAAAAGGACACTGCAGTTCAAAACATTACAGGCCCATGAGCATCACAAACATGTGAAGTGCAAGTTGCCAGAAAGTCTGAACAAAAATACTTCTTCAGGAATACTGTCAACTAATATCCTGCTGTAGTATCACCAATCAATGCTGCTTGACTGATCTACCCAAGATTCACATTCCAGTTTAAAACTTCTGCTCAGGCCCAAGGGAAGCAAAATCATTTCTTAAAGCAGAATACCCAATTCAATTCTGTTGAGAATTTGTGCTGAAGACTTGAGGATACTCATACTATTTAAATTTGAAGATTCAATATAGGCCGAGCAGAACTCCCAACTAAAATTTTCAGGACCCAAGTGTGCAGTTCTACCATTAAACTCCTGGGGGACACTTGAAGCCTTAAGATATAATTAGCCTATATAACTCAAAAACTATTATTTTGAGCTTTGACACTGGAGGTTTCCTAATTATCAATCTTAAAAAAAGCTTCAGTGACCTTAAAAAGCTAAAATACAGAGTAAAATTTTTTAGTTAGCAAAAAGGTCTCATTTTATTGGGAGAATTGTTCATTAAAATATTTACCAAGTCCCTCCTTACAAATTTTCTTCCAATATGAATCAACGTTCCAAGTATTAAAGATTAACATTGTGCTTTTGTTCAATTTTCTGAGTTACTCCAGCAACAGCCTAGAATGATACATCTTCTGTAAGGAAAATGTACAAGGTAGACCCTCTTTCCATTTCCACTCCGTTGCAACCCAGATGGAGATCCAGTTAAACATCTTTTTTTTAAACCCAATTGTCACGTTAATAATTTGTTTAATTTAGTTTTTCAGTTAAAATCTCTTAAGATTTTGTGACCAACTAAGGATGGTATGGAGATCCAGAAATAAGCATCAAACAGAGCCTCAGCTCTTGTATTTGTCCAACAGGTAGAAGGTTCTTGTGACTTGTAGGATGACAGAAGGAACTGGAGAGTGGTGAGCAAACTGATCAAGACAATGTGGATCAAGGGGACCTCCAAGTTTGGGGAGTACATTTGAAGTGGATGTACTGGCAATAGGTCACAGTAATGGTTGAAGGAAAAGATGTTCATGACTGCAGAGGAATGTACAAGTCCCAAAGGATGTATTACCTGCCTGGCATCCAGATTAAGGATACTTCCTAAAGACCTCTTAGCTGCCAAATCATCAATTAACCCTTTCTCATTTTACAATGGTGTGTTCCCTCAGGTTCCCAATCTAAAAATGACCTCCCTATCCCCACTTACAGCTTTCTGCTTTGTAACCAAATCTCTATACAGACCAACAAAATACCTTCAACACCATGGCTCCCATCCTGCCACTTAACCTTTTGGGTGGCACAAATGCCTTCTGGAGGTCCAAATACAAGACATAAACCAGTTTCCCTCTATCCATTCTGGTCAGAGCTTCCTCAAAACTATTTGTCATACGTGATTACCCCTTCATGATACCACACTGACTTTGCTTGATGAGATAATGATTTTCCAAATGTGCTGATATTACTTCCCAAATAATTGAATCAAAAACATCTTTCCAACAATTAGACATATCATCATACAGTTACCTTCTTTACTTCCCTCCCTTTTTGAATAAGGGCACTGAGAAGGAAGAAGTTTACATAAAGCATAAAAACAGAGCTTATAATCAATATGTAAAAACAAAATGCTTAGCTAAAGTAATGTAGGTCCCTTATGTAATGAGGCAAAAGAAACCATATTGGGGAATGAAGAAATAGCAGAGAAATTAAACAACCATTTTGCCTGTCTTCATAAAGAACCTTCAGGAAATACTGAAGAACTACAGGTCTTAAGTGAATAAGGAACTCAAAGAAATAATTAGTTAAAAAAAACTAGTACTGGAGAAATTAATGGATCTGAAAGGCAATTTATCCAAATAATTCTGACATCACATTACGGCAAACCTGACTTTACTTAGTAGAGATATTCCCTTTGTTCTATTCATTCCTTCCCTTCCCTTCCTGAAACTTGCAATGAACTTGTTTTCTTTCCTTCTCAGTTCTGACCAATAGTCTTCAACCTGAAACATTAACTCCACTTCCCTTTCCACAGATTCTGCCTGACCTGCTGAGCTTCCCCAGCATTTTCTGTTTTTATTTCAAATTACCAGCATTTTCATTTTTTTCCCCAAGATGAAAGAAAACATACCCCAAAAGCTATTTTTCAGAAGACATTGATATAAAATTCATCATTGCTTAAATACAGAATGATAGTCACATGGCTAAAGGCTGTAGAGGAAAAGACTGAAGATTAAAACCTAAAACTCAGCCTAATGCAATAGGGATCTGTGCCTTCCGATGCACTTATTTATCATGCACTACCTACAGCAGGCACCTCACAGCTCCATTGTAGTATGAGCTTGTCAGGTGGACAAAGAAAGTGACTGAAGGATGTTCTCATGCCTGTGTAACATCCCATTTGTGGGAATCCATGAACATTCAAAATGGCGAAGAAGCTTTTGGGAACCTTGAGTCCATTTGTCGGGAGCACACAGAAGCATAGTATAAAATGTCAACGAAAACTCCCAAACTACCTACTCCATCACGTACCTCCTCCCCTACCTGTGCTAGAGCATGTAGGTCCTGTGATACTAACCTCATCAGCCAACTCAAAACCCTCAGAACTAGAGACAATGCAAGTCATTTCTGATCCTTAGGGCGCCAAAGAAGGAGTTGTATTTAAGATGTTATAGTGATTTTAAAGAACTAAATTACATTCCTTAAGATTGAACAAAATTCCATCTCAAAAATTTCCAACTGAGTTAATCATAAGGTATCACCTACATTCTGCCTCGATTCTTAAAAACCACATCACTGACCATCTCCTTTGCAATTCTTCACTGTCCCATTAATTCTAACCAATGGAAGAGACAAACATGTAATGAATAGTGAAATTTGGTCACCTCAAAATTCACTACAATTACAGACTTCCATTCAATTTACACTTAGCTTTCAATCTTCCACATCCAAAAATCAGTTGTTCTGCACTATATTTAATGCAGAAATCACACATTGCGGCTGCCAGTGGTGCCAATAATCTTCTAAATGATTTTTGTGAAGTTAATGGTCTGTCACAGTTCAGACTTCTTTATCATAAGTGATTATGTTTGCTGATGATTGTACATTATTCAATTCTATTTTCAACTTGAGTAATAACGCATGAAAATAGCAAGAACTAAATAATATTCAGCAATGAGTTCGTAAGTGGCAAGTTACATTGATGTCATGCATCTCCCAGGCAACAACCACTTTCACTGAAATAGCCCAATCACATACTCCTGACATTTTAGTGAATTTCTTTTACCATGAATTCCAACATCAATATCCTTAGGGACATCATTGACCAGAAACTTAACTGGACTAGCACAATGTATATTATGATTACAAAAGTATGTCAGAAACCAGTAATGAGTGACTCTCTGAAACTTTCCACCATCTGCAAGCCATGAGTCAAGTGTGATGGAGTACTCTCCTCTTGCATATGAAAGTAGCTTTAGCTGCAATCAAGTAACTCAACATCATCCAAGACAACATATCTGTTTCTCACCTAATCCTCCATCCTAAACATTCATTCCCCTAAAGCACTATTGTACCATCTTAGCACATATCATCTTCACACTGATGTTTCTTTCACAGCTTCTTCCAAAAGTACAGCCTCTAATGTCAGAAGGATGAGGATAGCAAATGCATGGGATTCCAAGTCATGCACTATCCTAACATGCCAATAAATCCCATTCCTTAACCATAGATGGTTCAAAATCAAAACTCTCTACCCGACATGATTGTGGGAATATCTTCACCATGCAGACAGCAGCCATTCAAAAAAAAGGTGCATCTCCTTAAAGGCCATTAGGGTTGGACAATAAGCACTGCTCTTGTCAGTAATGTCCACCTCCCATAACTGAATCACCATAATCCTCTAGTAAATATAAAGCAAGTAAGAATCATATTATCTTTTCCATTTATAATCTATTTGGGGGAACATTCAAAACATGGCATCAGAAGTTGTGACAAGGCCTGCCTGGCCTTCATGTAAGTCTTTGTTGCATCCAAGCTGCCTTACATATAGAACCTGATGGGACAGATGAGTCAGTCAGTGGAGACCCTAATTCTCCACACCTCACTCCTTACAGTCCTCCTCACCTTCACATAGTTCCATATAATCATGTAATCCAGTGCCACAATGGTGTAATTATTGCTGTCAGCAACACAAAAGGAGAAGGGAATCTAGAACTAGGAGTCCCTATTTAAACATAAAGGGTCAATTAGTTGGGCGTGCAGTAGGAAGCAACTTCGATATGTCACACTGTTTTAGCATGTTTTGGAGTCCCAGTACCCAGGGCAAGTCCACTTGCACCAAAAGTCAATGGAAAAGTACACACTCTTTATGGGAAACCTACAGGTTGTTCTGTTGCTGAAGCTGGAAACTGAGAGGTGGTAATTGTTCCATGCACAGTAGACATGTCCGACCAAAATAACAATGTCATTTTAAACCAGTAGGTGATCTTGTATTTATGTGAAATGTTTACTATTTCTGGGAAAAGAGAGGCAAGTGTAAAAATGGAAAAATACAAGTCAGCTCAGAAGGTTACATCCTCTGACCTAGTTACTCTTCATTTGCGACACCAGATTATCATTGAGCTATGTCGCTTCCAATCATCAGCGGCAAGTTCTTGGAGGGAGGGGTTGGGTGGAGTTAAAGTAAATTCTCCAGTTATTATAACCTTTCATAACTATCACAATGAAATTGTACCTTCCTCTATCATAGTTTCATTTATGATTCAATTATCCACATATACACAGGTTCCATTACATAGAGCCCTAGGATAAAACTAAGAGCATCATTACCATTGCACTCAGCCCAAATAAAGACAAATAACAATCTGTACACTGCTAAAACATAGTTCCTGAAGACTTAATCAAAAAATGTCATTATATGCCAGACAGATTTGCCCAAATGATACATGTAGATGTTTGGTGGCAATGTGGAACTCAGAGAGGCCAGGAAAGGCTTCGACTCGACTACAGTCACTTAGCTGGATTAGCTTGATTTCTATTGACAAGAGACACTAGTTCGATTGCAATGTGTTAAAACTGAAGTAGCCTGCAACCACTAATTTCCTCAGTCACGAACATTAGATAACTTGACTAAATCAACACAGTATCATAGAATGGTTACAACACAGGAGACCATTTGGCCCAGCTAATCTAACACTCTGAATAAGAACAATCCTGTTAATCCCACTTCTCTAGCACTTCCCCATAGCCCTGCAAATTCTTTTTTTTTCAGAAACTTACACAGTTCCCTTTTAAGTGACATCAGGACAGGAGAACTGAAAGACAGGGAGATTTTGGAATGCTTTAATACGTTACAGACTAATTTAAGAGAAAATTCAATACATACAAAATAAAATCAATCTTGATAGAGGAAATATTCAAGACCCTGAGAGGTCTCAGCAGGTTGGATGTGGGAAAATCTGGAATGAGAGGTTCTTGTTCAAAATTAAAGGGTCATCCATTTAAAACAGAGGCAAGGTGAAATTTTCTCTCGCAAGTCTCTGGTATGCTCTTCTTCAAAGGACAATGAAAGTAGAGTTGTTGAATATTTTTAAGGTAGAGATGGATAAATTATTGATAAGCAAGGGAGTGGATGGTTATCCAAGTTATGCAGGAAGGTGTA
>JAUZTB010000011.1:16634008-16644418 GCA_034780895.1 Rhynchobatus australiae
GCATGGAATCCATGTGCTGGACAACAAGGCATTAAAGGAGCCAAATTGAGGGCCAGAACTCAGAACCATGACAATCTCACTCCTGTATGCCTCCTCATCGCCATCTGAGATTCTGCCAACAACAGTTATGTCACTGGTGAATTTATAGATGGCGTTTGAGCTGTGCCTAGCCAGACAGTCATGAGTGTAGAGAGAGTAGAGCAGTGGGCTAAGCACGCATCCTTGAGGTGCACCTGTGTTGATTGCCAGTTACGACTCATCCACGCTGACTGTGGCCTCCCGATAAGGAAGTCAAGGATCCAGTTGCAGAGGGAGGTACAGAGGCCCAGGTTTTGAAGCTTGTTGATTAATACTGAGGGGATGACGGTGTTGAACGCCAAACTGTATCGATAAACAGCAGCGTGACGTGTGTTTTGCTGTTGTCCAGGTGCTCCAAAGCCGAGTGGAGAGCCAGTGAGACTGTGTCCACTGTAGACCTGTTGTGGCTGTAGGCAAATTGCAGTGGGTGTTAACTAAGGTAAAAGTGTATTAGTTGATTCTGCTAATGCAAAGTATTCCAGATATCTACCGAATAAATGTGGCATAACATCATAACTCGTGTACTCACTGCCATAACTAATGAAGGCAAGCGTGCCAAATGCCTTCTTCACCACCCTGTCTACCTGTGTTGCCACTTTCGGGGATCTATGTACCTGTACTTCTAGGTCTCTCCATTCTCCAGCACTCTCCAGGGGCCTTCCATTTACTATATAACAGGTCCTGCCCTGGTTTAACTTACCAAAATGCAACTCCTCACACTTGTCTGAATTACATTCCATCTGCCATTCCTTGGACCACTTCCTCAGTTCAGGTATTTCCTGTTATAAACTTAGATAACCTTCTTCACTAACCACCACACCACCAAGCTGTCTAACTGAGCTAGTCCCATTTGCCTGCGTTTAGCCCTGCAAGGCCTTTTCTATCCACATACCTGTCCAAATATATTTTAACCATTGTAATTGTACCCACCCCTACCACTTCCTCTGGTAGCTTGTTCCATATGCCAAACACTCTCAGCGTGGAAAAGTTGCTCCTCAGGTCCCATTTAAATCTTAAATCTATGCCCTCTAGTTTTAGATCCACTATCCCGGGAAAAAGACTGTGACCATCCATCTTATCTATGCCCCTCATGATGTTATACAACTCTATAAGGTCATGAGGCCTCTCGTTCAAAATTTCCCCACTAGGAGAAACATCCTCTTAGTATCTATCCCGTCAAACCCCCTTGGAATTAGGTGCAATGCAATAAATCATCTCCAAATCTTCAGGACCGTGAGCTCAACACTCAACCTGTTGAAGATTTCCTCATTCGATAATCCTTCCAGACGTGAAATCAATCCAGTGACCAGAAACCTTCAAAGGACTGTCCATTCCCTTGACCAATGTCATAACTTTGACTGTTTCTTTCAGGAGACCAAAAGGCTATGAATGTCTAAACCCAGTCTGAATGATAATTTTTATCAAGTTGTCTCAGAAGGAGAAAGAGAGAGAGAGAGAGAAAGAGAGAGAAGAGAGAGAGAGAGAGGGAGAGAGAGAGAGAGGGAGAGAGAGAGAGAGAGAGAGAGAGAAAAATTCACAAGGTGATATCCAGTATGGAACTATTGCTGGACTGAGGGCTCTCTGATACAGTCCCTGGACCTCATTAACATTTACGTAGGTTATGAACAGGAAAGGGTTCTCTCTGAATCTTGAAATGCAAGATCTAAACCACAGCACTGACCAATGAAAATGAATTGAAGAAGGTATCTCCAGTGGTGTTTCAATTCCACCACTGATTCCCCTGCTCTCATTCTAGAACCTGCAAAATAAAAACATTTACATCCCAGCTCCCAATCTACAGTATTTCAAGCACTTCACTTTCCAAATGCGATGGAGGCTTCTGCCTCCACCATCCTTTCCAACATCCTCCCTCTTTCTTTGGATGAAAATATTTTTCCTCGGTTCACTTCTAACCCTTCTACGGTTACATTAAGAGAGAAAGATGAACTTAATTTATACCAAGAGAATTAAATTCTGACAATGGCTCATGTTCAGGCTCAGCCAGCTTGATAAATGTCGAATAATGTCCTTAATTTTCACCTATTTCTCATTTAACATTGTCTGCTTTGAGTTGAATTTCAAATTCACTAGTGGCGTTCAGGTGAATTTACACTCAGCTTTCTACAACCGGTTTCAGCTAGACTGTGGCTGTCTGGAATTTTTGCTATCCTTCTCGGATAGTATTGCATATTTCACAAGTTAGAACTTTAAATATTTGCAGAAGACAAAGTAAAGCATTCTGGCTTTAACTCAGATCTGAACTAAAGACAGATTGTGTTCTAACTCATGAGTATGCAGTTTCTTATCAGTGCAAAGCTTAAATAAGTTTGCATCAACTCTAAAATGCAATGCAAGTATATCCTTACTCAATCTTTATACCTATTCAATACACATGCCTTTTACTTCAAAGCTACATTTGGTTCTAGTCTTTGCAAGGTGACAAGAGTGAAAAAGGGGCTTCACTTTATACCAAGCATTAATTGATTTGAGCATTCATGTGTGCATGCGTGCGCGCACACACACACACACACAAGCAAGAACAGAATTCTAACAAATAAAGATACTTAATTGAATAAGTGTCCTTGAAACACACAAGGTGTTTTAGTATGAAGGCTGCCTTAAAAATGTTCATTAACTTAATTGTTTTGATATATTGAGCTGCTTGTTAATTGGTAACGTAGAACCAATTAGCAGCCAGTTAGCTCTTCAAACCTGGTCACAAACTGATGCACTTTATTGAGCATCCAGAAATGATACAACAATTGTAAGAATTTATTTATATTTTAACTCAATCATTAAAAAAACAGAAATATTCCATGAAATACCAGAGTATGTTTACATCTGTGTTTTAGCAGGAATGCTTAGAGCAAATGACTTGGCATGCCACGGCATCTTGGGAAGACCCAGTAAACAGCTACATAGTGTAAGGTGTGAAATTTCTCTTTTAGATTTGGCAATTTTGCATAAAATGAACACCAACAAATCACTTGTCCTTGGTCTTGAAGTGAAGTTTTTTTTTAACCTGTTGCCTACAATTCAATCTGGACTTTAGGTCTTCCAAAAGTGTCCTGCTAATGCTTTAAAGAATGCATCTCCTTCCAACAAAGTTGTCATCAAATTGTGATGGCCCTACTGGCAGAAAACTGCTCCCTCTGCTGGATACAAATCTAACTGCACATTGTATAAGGCAAGTGTTTGAAATGCCTGGGGCCCTGTTGAAGAGTTAAGGTTACAGACATTTTGTTTACTCTGGAAATAAGCTTAGAGGTGGTATGGTGAAATAATAACTACCTGTTAAGTTTCCTGTTCAGTTCAAGATAGGAGTCCTCTCTTAAAATGAATTATTTTTGGATGGATTATCATTAACTAAATAATGTCAGAGCTAACTAAATGATCAGCCACGATTTTATTGCAGGCTTGAAGAGCCATATGTTGTATTCCTTCTGCATCAGTAGTTTGTTTTATTCTTCAACATTCTTTTCTCAGTTCCATAACGGGGTCTGATTAATCACCTCACCAAATTATACCCAAAGAGGCAGATATAAATTTTCTTACCCAAGTCATATTTTGGGAACATCTTTACTTAATCTAGTAATAAACTAACCATACATATCTAGTAACATTTAAAACTTTCTAATTCAATATTAAAGTAATAAATAAACCGCAGCCCAGGACTAAGTGCCCACTAAACAACAGGACGGTTATGCTAAAGAGGGAAAGCTAATGGATAAATCAGTAGATCATTTCTAAGTCCTGCTGTCCTGCAACCTGCAGTCATGATTGGTGGAGGAAAATTAAACAGAGTCTCGCATTATGGAGCACTTTGTCTTCCTAGAAAATGATCTCTATCACGATCTTCTGTAACACAAACCCTTTATTTCCACCCCCCCCCCCCCCATTAAATCTCATGTTATAACTGGTGATACATTCCTGTGGGAAGTTTTTCTCAAGAGTAATGCTCCCTTGAGTTCACAGGCAAGGGAATTCTGACTGTATTCTAGATAGAAAACGTTGTTATTTTAATGAACTAAAATGAATGTTACCTTGCTTGATAAAGTATCATTGTACAAGTATCAATGGAAGAGATTACCTTGTCAGTTTCCAAAGCAAATCTCTTAAGTGGCCTTCCACTGAGAACCAGCAGCCTGCCATAGTTGTCCTTGGTAAACTAAATCAGTTCTCTGTATACATAAAACTTTATATTTTTCATATAAATTCCATGAGTGAAATTTTATTCTGTATATCAGATTTTTTGGTGGTGATTTGTGAATTCCATAAAGGTGAATTTCCATTACCTGAACTGCCGTAACACGGGGCTACATTGTAGCTAGCAGAAGGAGAAGGCTTCATGAACCCCAACATCACTCGTGATGCAGATTCCAGCAAGCAAGCACAAAGGAAGAAGCTAATACATTTGCAACCAACTTCAGCCTGTAGCATTGAGCGGATGGTCAATCTCAGCTTCTTCCATCAGCCTTCTGTCAATTAGATTCGTTCCGTGTGATATGGAGAATGGTTGTGAGCACTGGGTACTCCAAACCCTGACATCATGTTTAGCTCTTGTGCTAATGCCTTGCACTACAGGATGAGTTGTGCCTTTAGTCACACTGTTGCAATTACATCGATGTAATTTATCTAGCAATGTAGGAAACTGCCCAGTTATGTCTTATCTACAAGAATCAGGGCAAATCCGTCAGGCAGAAGATACAGGAGCCTTAGGGAACATATCACCAGCTCAAGGACAGCTTCTATCCCACTGTGATAAGGTTATTGAATGGTTCCCTTATACGATGAGATAGACTCTTGACCTCACAATCTACCTTGTTGTAACCTTGCACCATATTGTCTACCTGCAATGCACTTCCCTGTAGCTGTGACACTTTACTCTGTACTCTTTTATTGTTTTATTTACCTGTGCTACCTCAATTCATTCTGTACTAACTCGGTGTATCTACACTGTGTAATGAATTGATCTGTACAAACAGTATGCAAGACAAGTTTTCACTGTACCTCGTACAAGTGACAATAATAAACCAATACCAATACCAAATCCAAATCAGCTAATTACTTAGTTCCCATGAATTTACTTCCAAGTTCTCCAACTTTGGGTTTCCCCAAGATCAATCAAGTTCTAAACATGGATCAAAGAGCTGAATTCTAGAGGTGAAGTGAGTATTTGACATCAGGAAGTATTTGACATCAAGGAACCCTGGTACAAAGGAAGTCAATGGACATAGAAGGCAAAACACTCAGAGGCTGGGGTCATACATTCCAACGAAGGATGATGGCTGTGATTGTCGGAGGACAAACATCTCAGCCCAGGATGTTGCTGCAGGAGTTCCGTGGGGCCGTGTCTTTGACCCAACCATTTTCAGCTGCTCATCGATGTCTTTGCCTCCACAACAAGGTGAGGAATGGGGGCGTTTGCCGATGATCGCAGAGTTTTCATTCCATTCATAACTCCTAAGACAAATGAAATAGTCCACGCCTGTATACAGGAAAATCTGGACAATATTTGGCCAAGAATAACTACTGAGGCAAATAGCTTTTGAGCCACAATGTGCAATTGAACAACTATGTCCCCCAAGAGAGAGTCCATCCATCCAATACCGCCACAGGCCTCCAACAACATCCTGGTGGCGACCAATGACCAGCCATACCATGCTTCTGAACAGGTCAGATGTTGGATGTTCTGCAGCAAGAGCCTTACCTTCTAAACCTCTCCACTACCACCTCCCCCTCCCCCTCCCCGCCCCCTCCCCCCCACAAAGCTTCTTCACTATCTGCAAAACACAAGTTAGGAGTGTGAATAAATATTTTCCATTTGTCTGGATTAGTTTGGCTCCGAGTTCAAAACCAAGCAAGAATAAGTCTCCTATTCATTAGCAGCTCATCCACTATAAGCATTCACTCCCTGCACCATTGACACACCAAAGTTGCCGTGTGTACCAACCACAAAATGCACTGTGGCAACTCGCCAGGGTCTCTTTGGCAACCTCTCCCAAACCATAACCCACTGCCTACAAGGCCAAGGATAGCAGCTACATGAATGCCACAGCTTCAGATTTCCCTCAAGGTCAGACAATATACCATCTTCAAAACATATTGCCATTCCTTTCATTAGTTGTATCAAAACTCTGGAACTTCCGAACCCAGTGCAGGGGGAGTATCTCCTCCACGTGGAAAGGAGATTCAGCAGGAAGGGCCATTTCGGTTGGAAGGAGAGACTGGACAGGGTTGGGTTTTCCTTGCAGTGGAGGAGGCTGAAGGGTAATCCTACGGAGATTTGTAAATTTATGAGGGAGAGAGATGGGTAGAAAATAAAAATCTTTTTCCCATGACGAGGTTGCCTGAGACAAGAGGGCATAGGTTGAAGATGAGAGGTAGGAGGGGTAGAGGGGACCTGAGGGGGATTTCTTTCCCTCAGAGGGTGGCTGGAGCCAGGACTACACTACCTGAAGACACGGCGAAGGCAGGCAGGTACCCTCACATTTAAGAAGCCTCTTGACAGGCGTATAGACAGACTTAAAAAACATCTGGATAAGTACATGGATGGGAAAGATTTAGAGGGATATGGGCCAAAAGCAATCAAATGGGATTAGCTTAGATAGGCACCTTGGCCAGCATGGATGAGTTGGGCCGAAGGGCCTGTTTCTGTGCCGTATAACTCCATGAATCTATGAAACCCTGACCTAGTGCAGGGAAATCGAATGAGTGTAGAAGGATACAACAGGCAGCATGGACGTAGGGAAGGAAAGGCCTGTTTCTGTGATATACAACGGTACGACACTGACTCCGGTTCAAGGAAGTGCCTCTTCACCACCTTCTCAAGAGCAATTATGGATGCGCATTAAATACTGGCCATGCCAGCAACATCCTCGTCCAGCTAGCGAATACTGAATAAAACTATACATAGCATTATTATGCAATACCAGGTTTTGTTTAGAAGCTGCAGCATGTAAGGTGATTTATTGTTCAATAGCTGGCCTGTAATTCTATTGTTTCAACAGAACTCAAATGATTCTGTAGGTTCTGTGGAACTGAGGTGCTAAACAATGCTAACAGATAATTTTACCTCCGCATGTCTGACTGATACAAGTTGGGCTGATAGAAATGCATACCCAGCAAGGCCTCACTAAGTTTCTTGCAGGTTCCAAATTTAACCTGTGAGCAGGTGAAAGGGACATTTGCTTTTTTTTAATATCTGCTTCTTCAGTGCTCTGAAGGACATACGAAAAAATCTGGGCCTCATACAGCTTTGTGGATTGAGGTGCAATATTGATAAGGTAAATAGATAGGATATCTTTATTAGTCACGTGTACATCGAAACACACAGTGAAATGCATCTTTTGCGTAGAGTGTTCTGGGGGGCAGCCCACAAGTGTCACCACGCTTCCGGCACCAATACAGCACGCCCACAACTTCCTAACCCGTATGTCTTTGGAATGTGGGAGGAAACCGGAGCACCCGGAGGAAACCCACGCAGACACAGGGGGATCGTACAAAGTCCTTACATACAAAGTCCTTACAGACAGCGGCCAGAATTGAACCCAGGGTCGCTGGCACTGTTATGCTAACCGCTACACCACCATGTCATGGGGAGAATAGAGATCAGCGCCAGTTTAGTGTAAATGTGTGCTTGGTGGTCAGCATGGACTCAGTGGGCTGAAGGGCCATGACTCTAACATAGAAGATCTCCTCATTTAAGGAAAGATGTAGACGTGTTGGTAGCAGTTCAGCTAAGGTTTACAAGACTAATAACTGAAATAAGAGGGTTGACTTTTACAGGCTATGCTTAAGTCTACTGAAGACTGGAGAAGTGGGAGGAGACTAAATTAAAACTTAACATCCTGAGGGCATTTGAGAGAGTGGACGAGGAGAGAAAGTAGGAGGCTGACGGGTGACCTTTTCAAGGTTTATTGAATTGTAAGGGGCATGGATAGGACAGATAGTCAGAATCTTTTTCCCAGGGCAGAGGAGTCCGGGACTAGAGGGCACAGGTTTAAGGTGAGAAGGGAAAATCTTAAAGGAGTTCTGAGGGGTAATTTTCTTCACTGAGTGGGCGGTGAATATCCTGGAGGAGCTGCCAGAGGAGGTGGTGGAGGCAGATACGTTTAAGAGGTGGTCGAGCAGATACTTAGGCAAGAAGGGAGTTGAGGGATATGGGCCTAAAGTGGGCGAATGAGATTAGTTTAGATAGGCATCATGCTTTCACAGACAAGGTGGCCAATGGGCTCGTTTCTGTGATGTGCGTCTGTATGATTTTATAACATTCTTCTCTGAAAATGCTGTCGTTTATGAGCCTTGAGCTCAATTTGTAAATATTGCCCAAGCCATTAACCTGAAACATAGAACAGTACAACATAGGACAGGCCCTTCGGCCCACAATGTTGTGCCGACATTTTATCCTGCTCTAAGATCTATCTAACCCTTTCCTCCCACATAGCCCTCCATTTCTGTATCATTCATGTCTTGACCAAATTTTCAATTTTTGGTTGTAGAGTGACACAGCACAGAAACAGGGTCTTTGGCCCATCAAATCCGCACGGACCATCAAACACCCATTTGCACCAATCCTACCATACTTGGATTTTTATTCTCCCCACATTCCCATCAACTCTCCCCCCCACCCCCGGATTCTACCCCTCATCCACAGACTAGGGGCTATTTACAGAGGACAATTAACCCACTGACCCACAGGTCTTTGGGATGCTGGGGGAAACCCACGCCGTCACAGGGAGAATGTGCAAACTCCACACAGACAGCGCCCGAGGTTGGGATTGAACCCGGGTCACTGGAGCTGTGAGGCAGAGGCTCTGCCAGCCGCACCTCTGTGTGTCGCGCTGGTTGGATATTTTCATCAAGCTTGTCTGTGTGAAATTCTGAGGTCATTAATAACAACGGGAGCAATGCGAATTGGCACTCCTGATTGAGTGTTTGTTGGCTGGTGTCAACTTCTTTGTTATTTGTTGTCAGACTCCCTCTCGGAAGTGGCCAGTCCCCTGCCTTAGACCACAGGAATATCTACACCATAGAGTCATCAGGTTGTAAGGCAGAGAAACAGGCCTTTTAGGTCCACCATGTTAATGCCAACCATCTTCCTGATCTATCCTATCCCACCTGCCTACATTAACTCTCTATCCCTCTGTGCCCTGCTCTTTCGAGTGCCTGCCAAGTTGCCTCCTGGACACGTGGAGCTTTTAGTGTCCATGATAAAGTGACAGGGAGCTGCCTTCCTGAAAACCACTGCGTTAGTTTTGTTGCCGTTGGCACAGCAGTTAGATCACCAGAGGACCAAGTTCAAATCCCACCATGCCAGTTAATGATCTGGTATTGCCAACAATTGGCCTTAATACCGGATGAACAGACATTTGAACAGGGATTGGAAGGATATGAACTATGTTCAGCCAGGTCAGGCAGCATCTATGGAGGAAAATAAACAGTCGACATTTGGGGCCGAGACCCTTCATCAGGATCACCGAAACGTCAACTGGCTATTTCTCTCCATAGATGCTGCCTGACCTGCTGAGTTCCTCCAGCATTTTGTGTGTGTTGCTCCAGATTCCAGTGTCTGCAGAATCTTGTGTCCCTGTAGAATAAAATGGGTTTGTTTTAAACAACAGAAACTAATATTCAATGGACAGAGGAAAAAGTATGCTTTTTCATTTCAAAATTTGTTTCCAATTTTCTTTGCTTTGATCCAGATCATTTCCATTCTCCTTTAAAAATCACTCTTTCACTCCATAATCCCGGCTGTATATATCTACAGAAAATGTAGTGTTGCATCACAGTCAGCATTCAAAGGGACTGCTGCATTTACAAGTATTTTTCAACACTTCAAAGGCTCAATTCCTTTTTGAAAACCTTTCACATGATAAATATGATGGCAATTGATGTGAACAGGATAGATTCGAATATATTTTCCAGTCGTCTTTCAAGCAGATAATTCTGTTCCAGTCATTATCAGATAAAGCAAGCATCACAAAACTGAATCTTCCACAGATATCATGCAATTTCATAGAATTTTACAGGACAGAAACAGGTCATTCGGTCTGACATCTGTCTGCCAGTGTTTATGTTCCATACAAACTCCCTCCTTGTTGTCAGGACTCCCAATTACTTTCCCTCATATTTATTTAACTTCACTTTCGATCCATCTATGTTAAGTGCTACAACTATTTGATGCGTTTAGGAGTTCCATTTTAAGAGATATACAGGCCCTTCAGCCCACTGTCTGTGCTGACCATCAGGCACCCACTTTCGTACTAACTCTACCCTAATTCATTTTATTCTCCCCACATTCCAGTCAACTCCCTTGCTCCCATATTCACA
>JAUZTB010000011.1:16973737-16984348 GCA_034780895.1 Rhynchobatus australiae
TAATGAAAGCTAGAAAATTGTTGCATTTTACAACTTGGATAACTGGAAGAAAGGATCCATTTTATTAGTAAGCTATCTTTATTTAAAAATCCAGTAGCAAGAGGAAAACTTTGGGTAAAATGTACCAGGCACAAGATTGAGAATCTAGCCTGTTTGTAGCGGTCTGGGACTTTATTAAATAATGCTGTTCCATTTAAAAAAAATATTTAAATCTCTGAATTTGCTTCAATAATAAAAAAAAATTCTTGTGTTGAAGTGTAAAGTGTTTTGTTTTCCCATTGAAAATCATTGCATACTATTTGAATTATTTCTTGACCCAAGATGTTGGCAGTAAGACATGGCCTCCTCATTTCCACATCACCTTTTAGTTTTTCATCAACCATTTGTATGCTTTTTACTTTCTTAAACCAGTAGAGAAACAAACATTGACTATAATATTGTGGTAATAAAT
Source organism: Rhynchobatus australiae (assembly GCA_034780895.1). Taxonomy (NCBI): domain Eukaryota; kingdom Metazoa; phylum Chordata; class Chondrichthyes; order Rhinopristiformes; family Rhynchobatidae; genus Rhynchobatus; species Rhynchobatus australiae. Next base: position 16,974,189 of record JAUZTB010000011.1, read on the forward strand.
CTTGACTATTTTGGTTCAATATGCTTGAGAAAGTAGCAAATTCCAGCACTATTATTTCACACAATGAATGGTGACTTGGGAAAGTAGAAGTGCATTAAGTTGTGAATCATTACTAATTTCTGCCCCTTAGCCCTGCAAACCAGAGATCAGTTAACCTGCCATGAATTGCTGTACATGTAGAACAAATGCAACTTCAAATGCAACAAATGCAATCAGGTATTGAAAGGGAATTCTTGCAATTTAAGCTTTTTTTTTAAAACTAGTTGCACTGCTATTGAGCCTTAGAACTCAAGATTCTGGAAGGAGACTCACTCCTGGGGGCAGTGGGGTGGGTGACAAGGTTTCAGCTTTTGTGTACTTTTGTTCTCCCTTGTGTGGTTACTGTAACCTTGCATTTACTGAGTCAAATCAGGAAAAAGTAAATTATTTCTTCTAATTGTTTCTGTTCTTCATTTGGTTGGGCCTTCACTGGCCAAGGCTGCAGATACTTTGATGACCTCAACTTGTGTTTCCAGCAGTTTTGTAGAGGGAAGACTTGAGTTGAAAGATGGTTAATCATCCACCTTTTTATGTAGGCCACAATTACTGAGTACATTTTACCTAAACATTTTGGGATGGGACAAGGTCCCCACATTTTTATTATTATTTCTACACTTGTCATTCTCTACTCCATTATGAGCAGTGAATAAATGGTTTCTGTTTTGTGATGTACAGCCTTCTAACCTGACCATGTCCCCTTGTTAGGGTTAGGGACGGATAATTTTGGATTATTTTATAGAATCTATTACTGCTACCTCCTCTAGTGCTTTGAGGTGCCTGCTGTATGTCTGCTAATAGCCCGTGGGCTTTGTGCTGGATTTGAGGTCTTGATCTTTGAATGTGCTCTTTTAGTCTGAAATCTGTGCTGGATCTCTGGGGGTAGTGAGGAACTTCAACACTTGTATCTGCTTTCACTGAGAGGTGGCTCCTCAGGTATGGAGTGATTGTTTCTGGGATCTCGCATGGACCTTCATATCAGGAAATGTTGTGTAGTGGGCCAAGTTGCTAAAGGCTCTTTCCTGGATGTTTAAGGTGCATTCTTGTGTACCTTACAGTGACTAGGAGTTCTGCCTCTAAGTGTGCAAGTGTCATCTGCATGCTGCAGCTTAATGACTAAAGTTGGAGTGATCTTGGATCTGCGGTGGTTATTTTTCATTTCTCCCGTAACTCACTTCTCTTCCAATGGATGCAAAACTCCAAAGTACACACAACACAAAAGCTGAAATGCATCCCCACCCCCCACCTAACCCACTGGGAGTGAGTATCCTTCTAGAATGTTCCCATCTTGAGCTCTAAGGCTCAATAACAGTGCAGAAAGTGGGGGGAAAAAATTACAAGAATTCCCTTCCATTGAGGAAGATTTGAGAAGAGGAACTCTGACAGAGTCTTGCTTGATCTCTGGTGGGATTTTGGTCTCTTGGCACATTTGTTAGATCTAGCCATGATATGCAAGCCATATTTCTAAGTATTTAAAGCAGTGGTAGCTAAATCCCAGCAGAGAGGAGAAGTTGCGATCTGAGATAGGTCAGTCATGATTGTATTGAATGGCAGAGCAGACTTAAGGGTCCAGTTATATCTTTATTTGTCACATGTATATTGAAACACACGGTGAATGCATCTTTTGCTTAGAATGTTCTGAGGGCAGCCTGCAAGTATCACCACATTTCTGGCGCCAACATGGCGTGCCCGCAACTTCCTAATCTGTACGTCTTTAGAATGTGGAAGGAAACAGGATCACACGGAGGAAACACACACAGACATGGGGAGAACATACAAACTCCTTACAGACAGTGGCCAGAATTGAACCCGGGTCACTGGCACTGTAAAGCGTTATGCTAACTGCTACACTAGTGTCTGCTATTTTCTTGTTATTGTGATTTGAAGTTGAATAGAGGCATAGTGTTGACCAGAAACAGCCTACAATTTTAAGTTGGCTGAAACTGATGTGGATGGATGCTGAGTAATTGTTACTGATCCCAAATAAATAATTCAATGCTATAGATACTATTTGTGTATTTTCACTCTTGCACTGTTGTAGTGCATGGGATGAACTGAGATCCTGTGCATGAAAGAGATAGTGACGTATGTATATTAACTTATCTTCATAACCATGGCAATTATCAGTGACGTCCTTCAGAATGACTTCAGACCATCACAAAACTATTTGCGTCAATGAGAACATCCTTGCTGAAAGAAAATCAACTAGATAAGTTCTCAAGTCCAATAGAATTTCCTTTCTGTTTTCTTCTAATACTGTGAGCAATCTACTACCACCTCCACTTTCAAAACACTGCTTAAATAGATAAAACAGTTGGGATGTGGTGCTATTTGATTGAATTCCCACTTAAATGAATGAAAAAAGGGAACTAATGGTCATGTGCACTCCATTACTCAAATAACTGTGTGCTGAAACAATGAACTTCCACCAGAATTAGAAATATTTTGCCAAAATAACCAGGGTCACATTTATGGCATTCAAGTGCAGCACAGCACATCTCTTCACAGGCTTTCTTTTAAGATGAGGCCTTTCTCAAGATAAAGATTGACCAAAACAGGAGGAGAAAGCCCATAATGAATCTTAAATGAAACAAAAACAAGAAGTACTGGAAGAATTCAGTCAGTGTAGCAACATTTATGGAAAAACAGTTTAATGCTTCAGACTGAAGACCCTAACTCTTTTCTCTTTCCATAAGTGCTGCTTGACTGGCTGAGTTCTTCCAGCATTTCTGGTTTTGCTTCAGATTCCAGCATCTGCAGTTATATTTGTTTTCCAAAAACCTTAAATGAACTTCTTTCTAGAATTAGCCTGAACTTTCACTGGTTATAATAGGAAGAGGATAAATCTGAATATCTGGTACAGTTTTTTTTGTTTGGATGCTGATTTACTTTGAGCACTTTTCTTAGCACTCTTGACTTGGATTTTTCAACATCCACAATTTTTCTTTCCAGTAGAAAATGTGTGTCTGTTAATCTGCATAATTCATTGCTTTGACTGGAACTCCATGCATTAACAAGAACTATCATTGTGTTAATTACAATAATAACCTTGAAAGTGAGCTTGGTGGTGCTTGCAATTGGGGGAAATTAGGCTACCAATTTGGTTTGAATGTTAATTAATTGAGATAATTTGTCAATTGCTGTACTGGTGGGGTTGGTAGTGTGTGGGGGTGCTGTTGCAAGCAGACTTGGCAGGTTGTGATGTTAATTAGTGTTCAACATCCTGCCAAACTGGACCTTAATGATTCAGTTGGAGCCTTGTGTTCAACTTGCACGAAGAATTTAATGTTGAGCATCAGGAAATCCAACCTCAATCTGTGATTCAAAAAGATGATCAATTATTGTCAGTTTGCTAATGATTGACATGAAGGAGAGTTCATTACAGAAACAGAATCTGGGCTTTGGAAAACTTACCACAATTTGCTATGGTACAGTCCTGACATCTAAAATGTTGCAAATCATGTTGCTCTAAACCTTGGGGCTTTTGTCTTGGCCTTTCCTGGTGGCCATTCCTCTTGGTCTTCAATAAAATAAAGAAGCTGAACTGAGGGTCTGTAGCATAGACCAACTGTTAGAAAAAGAGGAGGCCTCTGAGCTAATGGCCTAATACAAAATGGATTTTCTAGGAACAGTTCTTCACGCACCTCAGCAAGCATCAATGTCTGAAAGCAAAAATCTGTAGATGCTGGAGATACTCTGGTCAGTTAGCATCCGTGGGAAGAGAAATGGTTAACATTTCAATTTGATGACCTTTCATCAGAACTGAGTTTGAATAATTTTATTTCACTAGTTGAGGATGCCAGTGGAACTCTGCCACTTGTGGCAGTCAGTTATGGTGACAGGGCCAGAAATGGTTGACAATGGCAGAGAAGAGTTTGGGGGCAATAATCTGTGTTTGAGGGCTCAAGGCTGGTGGTGGGATCATCAGCAATATGCAATTTGTAGCACACCACTATATTAGGAAGAGAGCAGAGGTTCTACAAAAGCTGAATTAATCTCCTTTACTCCTGAAAGGGAGCAATGGGTTGGATGAGCTTGTGGATTCTTCAGGAATGTAGGCTCCCCGATACTGTAAAGACCCCTGATGCTGCAAAAAAACCCTTTACAATCCCTTTTGCTGCAGAGCACCATTTGGGAGTTCTGAGATGTACTGCAACCATAAGGGGATTGCACTGTGCAAGTGTAAATGAATGTGTAAGTGGTCTGTCACCAAGTCTGGAAGATTATGATGGTTATGTCTGGGCTTACAACAATTCTCTATGCCATCTATCTTTGAGCCACGGTGCTAGGAAAAAGGCCTAGCCTCTGACCTCTTGGTTCTTGACTCCATACCAAAGCTTGCACACAAGTGGAAAACAATCAATGAAAAGCATTTGCAAACTGACTGAACAGACCATTGGTGTTCTAAAAACAACACTACTAGCTAGAGACACTGCAGAGTAGCTCTCCAAATGCATGGTTGCTTATTGCATCCTCTACAACCTGCAGGTTCATTCTTGCCAGCAGCTGTGGACCAAAAGAAGAAAGGGAGGAGTAAAACTCAGGAGTCCTTTTCCAGCTGAACAGATTTCAGTTTCAATAAATGTGATCTCAATTCCTCATTTCACTAGTTTCTATCTTACCTACCTTCCATTGTATATCATTGCAATGTGAGCTTGATTATAATGATAGAGTTAAGGACCACAACAAAGCAATGATCCAAATCACATTTATACATTGAACCATGATAAAATCTGCATGAATAACAACTAATCATTCCCTTATGCTTGTAATCCACACAACTTTATCCATCTTCTTATGGTTCCTATGTTCTGGAGTATAATATGCCTGCTGGAAAGCTGCTGTTAAGTAGTGAAAGAGGTACATGTGTATGAGACCTTGAAACAGAAACTTCAGCCTCAGACAACACTGTTTTGCCATGAGTGCCAGTGGTCTGAATTGGCTGGCTAACAGACTACAGGAGAGGCAGGGTGGGAGCTTAAAGACATCATTTTGGGAATGGATGGCAAATTCATATATCTCTAAGTAGTTACTGATCTTTCCCCACTGGCTACCTCTTAACCCTTGTAGGACCATCTCTGGAGGACAAATTGCTTGATTGCAGGCCCCTCCAATCCTCAAACCCAAACCTTGACTCAGATGTTAAATGGCTTCTGCATGTGATGCCACAGAAATTGAGACTTTGGTCATCAGGTACAACCTAATGGTTGTGTTTGCAAGTTTTGAACTGTTGATGGCTGCCACTTCAGTACTGGGAAGGATGGACGATTATCTCTCTGCAAATGCCAGTGCAACATTGGTAATAGGTCTATTATTGTCACATGTACTGAGGTACAGTGAAACACTTTGTTCTGCATGCTATCCATACAGATCAGTTCAAAACATAAGTACATTAAGGTAGTACAAGGGAAAAGCAATAACAGAATGCAGAACATAGTATTACAGTTACAGAGAACTTTCAGTGCAGGTAGACAAAAGGTGTAAGGACCATGACGAGGTAGATTGTCAGATTAAGACTTTATGATACAAGATGTCTGTTCAATAGTCTTACAACAGCGAGATAGAAGCTGTCCTTGAGCCTGGTGGTGCATGTGAAGCTGGACCTTTTCTGTCCTTAACATTTCATCTATGCTTTGTTATATGTGTTACAGTAGGCCTCATGCACTTTTAAGCATACCTGTCAGTCTTCTCCTGTAGTCATTCCATCAAAGACCATCTGAATTCCCTGCACCAGAATTCGCAATTTCTCCCTCTGGGGAGTTGACACTTGGGCTGCTTGTATCCTCTGACTCACCATATCCCACTTCTAACTAACCACAAAAGTTTGTGTGTGTGTGTGTGTGAGAGAGAGAGAGAGATCAAGTTCAGAATGGCATCTTCGTTGTTCATGTATTTAGTCACTGTACCCTGGTCAGGTGAGTATCTTAAAGGTGAAGGGCAAGAAAGGTAAGTCAAGGATGGGTGATGGAGGTTGGGTTGGTGGGAAGGGGGTTGCAAACAAGAGTTACACAATGTGTAGTTTGTAAATCAGAAGAAGTCGTGATAAGGGGAAAGTGGGGCATGAGAAGGAAAATTAGTATGAGCTTACGATCATCTTCAATGGCCACTGAGGATCTCATAGTGATCACAGCCTCAGAGGGCGAGCACTTTCCCAACAGTGTGAGACATAGGATCTGATGAAATGTTCACTGAACTTGACCATATTGTGAATTCATCCAAAGTCATGCAGCATGACACGTACTTTGCGTTCCTAAGCTATTTGACAACCATTGCTTGGAAGAACTGTTTCAGAGTATAAATGGGAAACTTTGTTTAGGTAATATATTTACTTAAAATTTATAAATATACACTGCAGTTTCGTGGTATAATTATTCATCCAAGTATTAATACATAAGGATGGATAAGCATTTCTCCCAGTCCTGACATGATAATAACTGTTTTTCTTCTTGCCATGTTGACTTTAAATATTTAATGCCTGATTAATCAGTTTCTTCTTTGCTGGTGTGAGTTTATCTGGAAATTTGATATTGAACTCGATGACAAGATTTCCTTTTTGTAATGGATCCTTGGATAAAGGCATTCCTTCTCCTGGGACTACCTTGGTGTATTGAGGACTGTGAGGGGGAAGAAAAAAGTAATTACTAGAAACCAATTTTCTAGAATTTCAAGTAAATAGCAGAGTCCACAGTTCTATACAGCACTTTACTAAATATTGAATTTGGCAAGTGGGGAATTATTAGGGATTTGTCTCTTTCTAAAGTTTAAATTTTGCATCAGACATTTAACTCAGCTTAACTTGTAGTTTCTTTTGCAGTGTTTTACAGTTAAAAAAAGACCACTAACTGATGGCAGTTGCATAATTAATTAGGTGGTTAGGTTTAACAGATTAGCTGGTAATTACTTTCAGCAAGGGCTGATTCAGTTCTTTGGAAGTTTTGCAAGTATAAATACAGAAGACTTTTGCTAACACAGGGAATGACTAGTAAGGACTTCAGTTGTATGGTAGGTAGTGCTTCTACTGAGGATGAACACAGAATTTTTAAGTAGGGGAAACTGATGCAGTGTTCTGCCATTTGATTTAAAAAGGAACACTCAGAGAGAATGTTGAGGAGTGGAGATAACAAGGTGAAGTCTAATAGCATTGATTAAAACTAGAAGTTTGAGCAAGATATTAACCAGATTCTAAAAGAGAAAATGCATATTTTTATAATCTCAGAGATGGGCAACTGAGACCCTGCCCCGTGTGGGAATTTTGGGATACTACATGTGTCCTAATGAATCAGGTGTATAGGAAGAGTGCCCAGCTGCTCAACTTCAAGCTTGAGCTCAGAACCTCCAAGTTTGAGGGACAACTGGGGTCACTGCAGAGCGGCAAGGAGATTGAGAGACTTCTGGATTATGTGTTCACAGAGGTGGCTAGCCCACAGGCAGAAAGAAACTGAGTGGTCATTCACAAGAGCAGGAGGAAACCATTAGTACAGGGCTCCTCAAGGTATGTGGCTGATATTCAACAGTGGAGACTGCTGTAAGTGATGACACTTGAAAGAGTGCAATTCAGACTGTTGGCACCAAGGGGCAGAGATTGCACAGGAGGGTACAGCATAAAATACAGTTGTTATAAGAGATTCCTTAATTAAAGAAACAGATAGGCATTCCTGTATCTGTCGTTGAGTGCTGCAGAATAGATTGCATCCTTGGTGCCAGGGTAATGGACATCATAGGGAGGGTGAAGAATATTTTGGAGGGGAAGGGAGTGATTCAAAAATTGTCATACACATTGCTATCAATGACACAGAGAGGGCAGGTGTTGTGGTTTTGAGATTCATTGTGGTCAGATTTTCAGGAGGAGGGGAGGAAGTTTAAAAAAAGAACCTCAAAGGGGTAGATCTCTGGATTACTCTTGCTATTATGTGGCATTAGGAGTAGAAATTGGAAAATAAGCAATGTGCTGTTTGAGTCATGAAGCAGGAGGAAGGGCTTTGGATTCTGGGGATATTGGGACTAGTTCTGAATCAGAAATAACATTCCAAAGTGAGTGGATTGTACATCCACAGGACTGGGACCAATGTTCTTGTGAGGAGGTTCACTAGAGGCCTTGGGAGGGTTTAAACTACTCTGGTGATAAATTGGCTGTGAATTGACAGTTTTTAGGAATTGAAAAGAGGAATAAGGTATGTAAACGAGTAAGACTGTTAGGTATGGTAACGTAGCGGTTAGCATAACGCTATTAAAGCGCCAGCAATCGGGGTTCAATTCTCGTCACTGTCTGTAAGGAGTTTGTACGATCTCCCATGTCTGCGTGGATTTCCTCTGGGTGCTCCAGTTTCCTCCCACATTTCAAAGATGTATGGGTCAGTAGGTTAACGTCAGTGTAATTGGGCAGCGGGGGCTCGTTGGACCAGAAGTGCTTGTTACTATGCAGTTTTAAGAGAGAGGTAGTACCATATTAGAGAGTAGCAGGGTAAAAAGTATTATGAAGAATATGGAGACTGGTTCAGAATGCATGTATATAAACATACGAAGTGTGGGGAATAAACTGTGGTGTAAATGGACATGAAAATATTAAGTAAAAATGATCAGGACAGGGTGCTTGATATTTGGATAAAAACATTCAGCAAGTATATGCAAGGATAAAAGGGAGGTGAGAGGGCAGAATCCATTTTATTGGAGCTGAAAAGCAAAAAGAATATGATCATGCCACAAGCAGTATTCTATAGGGGGGGGGAGAGAGAGGGAGAGAGAGAGATAGATCTTCAAGGTGGTGACAAAGATGTACAAGAACTATAGAGTAGTGAAACTGAGGGGTTGATAGTTAGCCAAATGTTAGAGTAAAGAGAAAGAACAGGGAGGACTTTCTGAAATGTGTTTGGGAGAACTTCATTGACCAGCATGTTGTTGGTCCAAATTGGAAGGATGTGGGGCAAGAGGGCCAAGAATCTGAGGAGCAACGCTTGGGTAAGAGTGAGCATCATATCAGAAGCTTCACAATGGTGATGGAGGAGGGCAAGGAATAACCTGAAATGGAATTCAAACTGGATGAGGGATAACTTCATTGGGATGAGAGTGAATCTAGCGAGGGTAAGATCGAAGGAAAGATTGGCAGAAAACAAGGAAAAGGAACTATGGGAGAAGATGTTCCAGGTACAGTCTAGGAATATTCGTACTGGAGGGAAAGGGAACCAAAGGCAGATCTCCTAGGATTGCAAGGGAGAATGGGAATATGATAAATGTTTGAAGCATGTCAGATGAATTTTTCAAGGCTGAATATGATAAAAGGGCAAATGAAGATTGGCTAAGAGAAAATATGACAACAGAATGTCAGTTAATATAAAAGAGAACCTATGTTTTTTACTGGCATGTAGCTAATAAGCGGGTAGTAAAATGTCTGGTGGGATCTATTGCAGCAAAGAAGGTGGTCTACACTTAAAATTGCTGGGCAAGACTAGAATACATGGTATGTAATTTGTACTGATGTTTATTATGGAAGAGGACAAAATATCAGTGAAAGAGGAGATGGTTGAAGTGGGAAAACTGATATACAGAATATTCCTGGAAAACATGGTAATGCTTAGAGTGGATAAATCATCTGATTCAGATGGCTTGCATTCTGATTACTAAGGGAAGTGTGGGTGGAGGTAATGGAAGAGCTTGGCATGATTTTCCAATTTTTCCCTATTATGGGGGAATTCCCAGAAGATTAGTTAGTGATGACTATGACATTGCTTGTAACTACAAGTCAGTTAAACAGTGGTTGTGGGTGAAGTTCCAGAAACAGTAATCATGCAGAAAACTAAAAGGCACTTGGACTGGATTGAGGCATTACAGTTTTGTAAAAGGCAGTTCATGTTTGACCAACCAAATTAAATATATGGACAAAGTAACATTGAAGGCTGATGATGGAATGGAGTAGACGTTTAATAAATGGATTTTATGAAACTGTTTGATAAAGTACCACATAATAGGGTAGTTATCAAAATTGAACCCTATGGAATAAAAGGGTCACCATCAGCTTAAATAAACAATTAGCTTAAGGGCCGGAAACAGTACGTCAGGGTAAATGTCTATTTTCATAATGGAGATTAGAATATAAAGGTGTTCCCTAAGGATTAGGTTAGCCTATTTTG
>JAUZTB010000011.1:17109341-17119662 GCA_034780895.1 Rhynchobatus australiae
AGTAATACGATGGAATCTTTAACCTCCATTTGAACAAGCAGATGTGACCTTGATTTGATGCCTCCCCTCCCCCAAGCATTATTTTACTTGCTTGGCAAAGTTTCAAAAATTTAAAGATGGGAAACTTCTCTAAATTTGCCCTCTTGGGCACTCATGATCATCAAAAAAGTAATTCAGTAATGTTTATACTCAAACCTTGCATTGTACTGTATTACTTAAATATTAATAACAAATGCACTTGGAGATTTTGCTTGGGATCAGCAATGGACCATTCAGCCCCTTGAACATGTTTCCTCGTTTAATGAAATCATGGCTAATCTGTGACCCAAGTCCATATATCTGCCTTTGCCCCTTATAAACCAGAAAGATATAAAAGGGGCAAGTGTTTTGATTCTTTTGAATTTAGGATTCGACATAGCATTAGTTGCTAGTTGTCACAGGTAATGCAAGCTTCCGTGACAAATTGCAAGAAAATCATGGCTTGAGTTTTGCCCCCTCATCATGCACTCCCAACTAGTGGATAGAATGAAGCTTAGTTCCTCATATTTTAAACATTTGATCAAATCACTCATTAACTCTCAGGTCCAAGGAATACAGCCTGTGTATCTTCCCTTTATTAGTGTAATGCTTGAGAGTTTATATATCTTTCAGATTAATCATAGTTACATTCATTCCAAGGCCAGTATATCCTTCCTATGCAGAACCTTTTAGTATTCCAGCTGTGGTCCTGCCTGAGCTTTATATAGCTGTAGAATAAATTGCACCTTGTGTGTTTCTTTTTTTTTGTATTTTTGTCAAGTTTATGTATGCCGATTGAAGATTTGGTTAGTATTGTCATTTTCAAATAATTTGATTGAAAGAAGTAAACACAGTTTTGATGTTTTTAGAACAGCACAGGATCAGGCCCTTCAGCCAACAATGTTGTGCTGAAATAATTAACCTAATGACACCTAATCCTTTCTGTCTGCACATGGTATATTCATGTGCCTATTCAAGAGTCCCTATCATATTTGCTTCCACCACCCTCTAGTATTAGACATTTCAGCCTTGGGGGAAAAAGATACTGGCTGTTTTTGCCTCTCATAATTTTATAAGCATCTATCGGGTCTTCCCTTAGCCTCTGCCGCACTAGAGAAAATAACCCTTGTTTGTCCAATCTCTCCTTAACACCTGCCCTCTAATCCAGGTAATATCCTAGTAAACCTCTTCTGTACCCTCTCCAAAGCCTCCATGTCCTTTCTATAATGGGGGTGACCAGAATTGAATGTGATACTCCAAATGCTGCCTACCCAGAATTTTATAAAGCTGCACATAGCTTTCTGACTGGAATTTAGTGCCTCGACTAATAAAGGCAAGCATGCCATTAGCCTTCTTTTCCACTCTGTTGACTTGTGCGGCCACCTTCAGGGAGCTAAGGACTTGGACCACAAGATCCTTCTGTATATCAATGCTATTAAGGGTCCTGCCATTAACTGTGTACTTCCCCTTTACACTTTATCTCCTAGAGTGCAACACCTCACACTTACACAAATTAAACTTCATCTGCTATTTCTCCGCCCTTATCTGAAACTGAACTATATCCCACTGTCTGCTTTGGCAACCTTCTACATTATCTGCAACGCCACCAATTTTTTCTGTTATGTGCAAACTTGCTAATCCACCCATCCACATGTTCATCCAAGTCTATCGCAAACAGCAGGGGTCCCAGTCTAGATCCCTGCGGAGCAACACTAGTCGAGGACCTCCAGCCAGAATAAGACCCATTGGCCACTACCTGCTGTCTTATATGGGCAAGCTAATTCTGAATCCAAATGGCCATTTCACCATGGTTGCCATTCTGGACCTCCTGGATGAGCCTACTATCAGGGGACATTGTCAAATGCCTTTCTAAAATCCACATAGACAACATCCACTGCTCTGCTTTCATCGATCACCTTCGTCACTTCCTTGAAAAACCCAATCAAGTTAGCAAGACGTGATGTGACCTGACCCACATAAAGCCATGCTGACTGTCCCTATTTAGGCTGTGATTTTCCAAATGCTCATAAGTTATGCCCATAAGAATCTTCTCCAACAGCTTCCCTCGCATTGATGTGAGACTCACCAGTCTACAATTTCGAGGATTAACTATTTCCCTTCTTGAACAAAGAATGATGTCTGTGCCTTTCATCTTTTTGAATGGTCATTTTGTAGGTCCTTTCAATTTGCAATTATTTTGAAAAGACAACTTGAACTAAATTGTAGCTCATTATTTGATTATTTGCATTGCAAATTTTGATTATTTCCAGCTAATTAATGCTGATTGCACAAGCTTTTAATTTGGATACTGCTACAGATTTTTATTGAAATAAGGTGCAACTTTCCTTCCAGTAAATGTTACCTAAAACTGCATAATTTAAAGTCATTGTGGTTGGAAAATGTGGGTTAATATTTTTATTTTTTAAGTATACAAGCCATGCTCTTTGAAACAAATTTTTGACTTTTCTCTGATTTCATAAAGTTTTTAATATTAGATTTTAGTTGTCTGAATTGTCAGTTTTGGCTCTTTAAGAACCCTATCCACTTAGTCCTTTTTTTCCTGGTCTTTCCTAGGAGCTAGGAGCCTTAATATTCCATCAGTATATTTAAGGTACAGAGTTCTTGATACTTGACCTTTGAATGCTTTTTGTTTGGGATGCTTACCTTTTAAACTTGGCATTTTTACTATTCCATCTATTGTTGCAAGTGAACTGGTGCAAACAAAATGCACACCAATCTCAGATATTCATTGACCAAGCTGATGTGCACTTCAAGCTCTCCTGAAATGTACACACTCTTCAGTTACAGGAAGGCGTCATTTTGAGATCATCCTGAAGGGCACAGATAACTTGAAGGTTTTTTTTTGTCACCAACTCTCTCTTATTTCCTGACAGCAGATTAAGTGTGTGCAGATGGAGAGGAGACTGAGGAGTAGGCAGGTAGTTCTGGTGTCCCTTGAGTTCATGTCCCTCATGATTTAATTTTTCTATTTTTTGTTCTTTGGGAATATAGTCAGGTGGTGACATCACATGTTGCTCATTTGCACTAAAAGGGAGGAAGAAGAGTGACTGAGCAGTAGCAAAAGGGTATTCAACAGCTGGGGAGACAGACAGGTGTTTCTGTGATGGGACATGGAACCCTAGCATGGTATATTACCTCCTAGAGCTTGGATCAAGGATATTGCTGAATAGGTGTAGAGTATCTAGAAAGGGGTGGGTAAACAGTTAGAGGTTGTTGTCCATTTTAGTACCAACAGTATGGGTAGAAATAGGGATGAGGTTCTGCAGGTGGAGTTAAGGGAGTGAGAATATAGGCTAAGAATGTAGGACCTCAAAAGTAGTGATCTGCAGTGCACAGAAATGTATGTGTGGCTGGAGAAATGATGTAGGAGGGAGAGTTTTAGTTTCTTGAGGAACTGGGGATGTTTATGTGGGAGATGGGACTTCTGCAGTCAGGTGGTTTGTACCTCAACAGGAACGGGCCTAATATCCTCATGAAGAGAGGGGATTGGTTTGCATGTGCCAAAGAGAGAAAAGCTAAGATGGGGGTTTGGGGAAAAGACATGTAGAGCAGTGACAGAAGTGAAAATGGTCAAGATGTAACAGGAAGTGGCAGAGTGTACACATATTGGAGCAAAGATAAAATGAAACATTTTAACTGAATGAATGCAGTAGTTGTAACAGGATAGATTTTTGGAACTGAATGTTCAGGAATATTTGACATTTTAGAAGGACCAGCAGAAAGGAAAATGGGGTGGGGTAGCGCTTCTAATAAAGGATGAGATCACTGCAGTAGTGGGGAATAATATTTGGATGAAGCTGAATCAGTTTGGAATGGGGATAAGAAACAGTAAGGGTAAGAAGTCACTGTTGGGAATAGTTAATAGCCTCCCCTCCCCAAGTGTAATAACGTATAAATCAAGAAATAATGGAGGCATGTCAAATGGGTACTGTGATTGTCATAGGTGATTTTAATTATTGTGTTGATTGGACAAATCAAATTTGACAAAGGCAGCCTTGAGGATTAGTTTATCGTTTAGCCGGAATGCTTTTTTTTAAAGAGTAATACTTTGAGAAACCAACCAAGAAACAGGCTATTTTAGGTCTGGTATTGTGTAATGAGACAGGATTAATTAATGTCAGAGTAAAGGATCACTTGGGAAAGGTGATAATAGCATGGTAAAATTTCAGATTCAGTTTGAGGGTGCAAAGCATTGGTCTTAAACTAGTATTCTAAATTTTAATGAAAGTAATTACTGTGCTATAAGGGCAGAATTGGCTAAACTGGACTGGAAAGTAGATTAAATAGTAGATTAGCAGTGGCAAACATTTAAAATCATGTTCATATTTCTCAACAAATATGTTCTGGTGGGGAAGCAGGTCTGTACAAGAAGGATGCACTATCTCCGACTAAGAAAGTTAAGATGGCATCAAATTGTAAGAAAGAGCATGTAATGTTGCAAAGATTAGTGATATGCTAGAAGAGAGGGAAATTTTTAGAAACCAGCAAAGCATGGCTAAACTATAATTATTGAGAAAATAAGATAAAGCATGAGAGTAAACCAGAAAATAATTTAAAAACAACCAGGAAGAGATTAGAAGGGTATATCTTAAAAATATAGCTTCAGTAAGCATTGGTCACTTACTGTGACTCAATTTACTGGTGGTGCAAAGGAGGTGGGTTAGCAAATTGTGAGGCCACGGAGAGCTATGGCTAGGTTAAGTGAGTGGGCAAGAAGTTGGTAAGTGGAATATTACCTGGGGAAATGAGGTTATCTATTGTAGAAGAATGAATGAAAAAGCAGGGAATTAATTAAATGGAGTGAGACTGCAAAATACCATGATTAAAAATAGATCTGGGGATCTTGCTGCATGAAATATAAAGCTAATGTGGGTACAGGGAGTAATTAGGTAGGCTAATGCATTATTGGCCTTTATTGCAAGGGAAATGGAGAATAAAAGAAAGAAAGCTTGATGTAACTCTAAAGGCACTGATGAAACTGCACACCCTGGAGTACCTCAAAGAGCTTTGGTCACCTTATTTAAGAAGGAATGTTTTTGTTCAGGAGGATGTTGGAGAAAGTTCACCAGGTTGATTCTGGGGATGAAGGAATTGACAAACAATAAAAGATTGGGCCTATACTTCATCTGGCAGTATAGATGAAGGGTTTTGAATTGAAACTTGGATTGTACAATTCTCTCCACAAATGCTGCCTGACCCGCTGAGTTCTTCTAGCATTTTATTTGCTTTTCTATTAACTGTTTGTTTAATCAATGTTCACAACTAGATCTATTGGTTAAGTAATTGCATTTCTGTGACTTGTCCAAAAAATGTCATATCTGGACAGCAAGATAGATATGTTTTGCTTTCCCAGTGAACTCTCTTTGAACACGTTTCCTATTTTAGTTTATTTAGTTTGACTTCTTCAAAAGAGGTACTAGTCGTGGCAATAATTTAATTTTGCAGTAGCAGTAATTTCTTTTACTGATGTAATTGAAAGATGAAAATTGGTCGGGATGCATAATTTAAAAAAATACTGCTGGTAGATTTTTTTATGCCTACCGTAGACAGATGGGGATGCTAGCTTCAGAAAAAGATGGTACTTTGGGTACTTCAGTGCTAAAGTGCTAACCTAGATTAGTTAAAACTTGGTGTTTGATTTCATCACACCCTCCATGCCACCTTCTAACTGATTTAGTGTGCTGACTAAAAAAGGACTAAGGATGACTGAATGAAAGAGGAGAAATACTTGATTATTTCTTTGTTCACTACTGTTTAACTTGATACATCTTCAATCAATCTTGCCGCTCAATTTGCCTGCAGATGTGGTGTTGCTCAGAAATGTCAATTTATTTACACTTTGCCACTAAGGCTTTGTATGTGAGATTAATGAAAGTACCTAATGAAGGAGCAAGTCTTTTAAGGCTGTGTTCATGATATTGTTTAAAAAGCAGTGGAGAGGAAATATGAGCTGTTGGGCTGTGGTGTGACAAATTCTGTTGACAGACTGCAAAATAACTGGACTTTTTTCTAAAAAGCTAATATGATGCATTGTAACTTTTATGTTTGCCAAAGCTATTGTTTCACATTTTACTAGGCTGGTGTTACGTACCAGCAGCAAAAAAACCAGACCGAGTCACGTATAAGTGTTAAAACAATCTTATTAGTAACTACTCATGATAATAAGAAAAATAAAAGTTAGAATGTTAGAACTTAAACATTAACCTCAAAAACTAAACTCAAAGTATGTGTTACAAATTCCCAAACTCCAAGTCCACGAATGTTTCTCAAAGTTCAGTTCAGCAAATTGTAAGGTGAAACATGAGCAAAAGCTTCTGCAAAACCACAGTTGACTAAGAGGAAACGTAGAGAGAGAAAATAGAGTAATTACGAAATCCAAATGTTCTACGATGGAACTCGTACGACACCTCAATCACTGATGATCTCCATTCCTTTGTTCTGAAGTATCTGCCACCCTGAAAGGCATCCAAGATATGGCCATCCACACAAATACCTGTTTCCTTCTGCAGGTTAACGACAAAGTGGACTCCACTGGATTCTTCCAAAAATCCATATGTGGGTTGTAGTGACAGAGTGACAGACGCAGTTACTGTTTTTCATCCATCGATACCGGCCAGCAGGCTGGTCTCTCGCTCTCTCTTCCAAAAACATCATTATGTCCTTATCTCCTGTTGTTGATGTACTCATGCCACACACACACACACACACACACACACACACACACACACACACACAGCTATGTCTTAAAGTGACATTCACCAATATAAACCTAATCTGTAACACTGGGCAGACCAAAAGTGTATTCTTTACCTCTTGCAGGCTGCTCCATTGTCACAAAAATACAAGTTTTCCATGTCATGACAAGCATTTATCTCTGTCATCATCACAATAAAATAAATGATTTGATCCTTTATTTCATTTGTCTGTGTGGATGAATTTGAAAGGGGATAGAAATACAGGATCAGTTGTGAACTATTTATAAGAATAAATTTGCAAAATTATATCAGATTTGTATTTCCAAATGTCGGGTGACAAAGGGCATTAGCTGACAAAACTTTAAGTTTTATTTATTTATAGGATTCTCTGACAAAGTTGACAAGGTGGATAGAAGAACTGATAGATTATTTGAAAAATAACTTACTTCCCTTTTCTGGTTGTCTGGAGGTGGTGGTTACTGATTAGCCTTCTAGAGACATTGCAAGGCTTCTAGAGCCATTACCAAGGCTTCCTCATAATTCCATTTAGTGGAGAGCTCTAGGATTTTACCCAAGGGATGATGAAGATAAAAACACGTCACCCACGATGGTGTGTGACTCCATCTTTATTGAAGCTGAGGATTGACTGCTTGGAGCTAGCATATATGCAATGGTCTAGATTGATAGATTCTTTGCTGTAAAATTCTTTTGATTCTAAAATGGGTGTGATTTGATTCTTTTGAGTGTGAATTTTCAGATGGGTGGGGAAGCATGTCATGAGATTTCCAAATTAGTCTTTAAATTGGTTGCAACGATCAATAGTATCAGTATTTATTTCCATGTAGATTTATTTGACATGATACTGTTTATCTTTTTTTAAAAAAACAAAATTTGAGTGCTATTGAACAAAGTTCTTACATAAAATAAAATCAGACAATAGTTAAAGTACATACAACTTCTGCAAAAGTTTAATATTGCAAAAGCCTCTTGATCCCAAGGTTCAGATATGCAGAACATGGGCAAAGAAACTATTTCTTCATGCTACTTGAGGTAACTCTTCTCAGATGAATAAACCTGCTATTAAATCTCAAACTTGGGTCAACCAGTGATTGAGGATTACCATGAATTTATGGTAACCCATAGGTGGGTCATCATCTCTGATTAACAGACTTGAACTTCTTTCCAGTTAATAGAACATAGAACAGTACAGCACAGAACAGGCCATTCAGCGCACAATGTTGTGCTGACATAGCTAATCCCTTCTACCTGCAGAAATCCCATATCCCTCCATTTTCTTCTTATTCATGTGCCCATCCAAGCCCCTTTTAAAAGCCTTAGTCTTTCAAAACTCAGGGTTGCCCTCAGACTGAACAGCAGTAAAAAAAACAAGAAAAAGCTCAAAACACTCAGCAAGTCAAGCAACAACCATGGAAGGAGAAACTGAGTTAACATTTGGAATCAAAGACCCTTTGTCAGAACTGGGAAAGAACAAAACAAATTATTCTTTAGTGGCAGAGAGGATGGATGGATAGAATAAACAGAATATCTCTTATAGGGTGAGGCCAGGGTTGCTGTGGTGACAATCTGTAGATGAGGTCATTCAGATGAAAGCAGTTAGAAGGAACTTGAGTGAATAAACACAAATTTGAAATTGGAGCTGTTGGAAATATCCAGCAGGTCTTTTAATGTGAAGAAAAACAAAAAGTAGTTGTTTGATTCCTCCATCTGATTATTTCCCATTATACATTCTCCTGCTTGTTTGAAAGGAGCATTTGCTCCTGGTCTTTTCCTTTTTGCGTACCTATACGAGCTCTTGCAGTCAGTTTTTTGTTTCTGCTCGTCTACTCTCATTATTCTACCTTGCCTTTCCTTATCAATTTTTTTTTTGCTTTTCTTTAGCTGAATTCTACAAGTGCACCCAAACCTCAGGCCTAATAACTTTTCTCACAACTTTATAAGCCTATTCCCTTGATTTAATGCCTTCCTTAAAATCTCAGCCATGGATGAATCACTTTTCCTTTCATGTTTTTGTACCTTTAAAGAAATATATTGTGTACAATTGTGCATTACTACTTTAAGTGCTAAACATTGCCTATCTACTGTCATACTTTTCAATGTGTTCTCTCAGTCAAATACAGCCAATATGGTTTGCTTGGTTTAGATTTGAGATTCCAGATTAGCATTGAACCAATTACTTTTAAACTTGATGTAACGTTCTGTCATATTATGGTCATTCTTCCTCAAAGGTCCCTTTACAAAAGATGATCAATCAACTCTGTTCTCATTTCACAAAAGTAGATCTAAGGTAACCTATTCCCTAATTGGTACCTTGTCTATTGATTGAGAAAAGCATTTCATATACATACTATGAATTCATGTTTCTCCTCATTACAGTAAATTTGATTTGCCCAGTCAACATGGAGGTTAAAGTCTCTGTAAATCCCTTTTACATTCACTTCTAATTTCCTGACTTATGCCACATGAAACGTTACTGCAGTGAAACTCTCATAATCTGGCATGCTCAGGACTTGGGTGCCAAACTATTACTACCCAACATACATTCAGTTCACTTTTTTAGATATTATTTTCTAAATTTCCTATGAACCTGGTGAATTGGAAGGAGACATGGGAACCAGAACCCCAGTGAAGTGAGAGGGAACACAGTAAACATCATTTAGTGAACCAGATGACGAAGCATTGGGATTTCCAAATGATCGGATAGTGATTATCAGAATTTTACTGTACAACTATTTAGTGGTTTATAAATAAATCCAGTTAATATTTTCTGCCCTTTTCCTGTTTAAAAGTCCAGCCCCAATTGATTCTAATTCTACATCATGATCTGTCAAGTCAAGTTCATTTCTCACCATTGCACTGTTCTGCCCCTTATTAATAGTGCTACACCACCCCTTTTCCATTTTGCCTGTCCTTCCTAAATTTTGAAATATTTAGTTGACAGCTTTGGTAGCCTTGCAACCACATTTCAGTAATGGCACTTAGAATGTACCTGTTTATTTCTGTTTAATTAGATTGTTGAAATATTATTTTAGCAGTTCATCTTGTTTCACTGTTGACTGTGGACACCACAGTGGAGAAATTGGTTGCCAAAGGATGTACATTTGAAATAGTGACCACACTTCAATGGGGACGTGCCCTGGGGTATCTTGAGAGTGTAAAATGTATAAAAATCAATTCTGAGTGCAGTTTGCAATGATTCGGGAAACTGGCCTTTTTATAAGTGACAGTGCTCTATGAAGTATATTTTTTTTGCCTTGAGTACCCAAAGATCAGTTTACTAAGATTAATAGAACAGTCATTGAAATCTGCTATTTACACATAGTGAAGTAATTCTGCAGGACATTGGTATGTTATTGCATTATTATTGTAATGTAAATAATTCACTTTTACTTTTTCTAGGTAGTTTCTCAAGAACATTTGGATGAGGGATTAGAAGGGTGGGTTGGCAAGTTTGCAGACGACATAAAGGTTGGTGGTGTTGTGGATAGTATAGAGGATTGTCAAAGATTGCAGAGGGACATTGATAGGATGCAGAGCTGGGCTGAGAAGTGGCAGATGGAGTTCAATCC
>JAUZTB010000011.1:17419928-17432910 GCA_034780895.1 Rhynchobatus australiae
ACAAATGCTCAGATTTGTAAGTGGTCAGAAATGCTTGTTGCCATCTTGGAAATCCATCAGGTTTGCCTCTTTCGGCATTGCAGGATTGTTACAGAAGATGTAATTTTAAATCTTCAAGCTTTAGCAATTTTAATATTTAAGGTATAGACAAATCTGATCCATTTTATATCTAATTGTGGCATTGAGCAACATTCCATTTAAAAAAAAATGAGCTTGCTTGCCATGTTAAAAAAAAAATCATCAGTGTTTTTATCCAATTCTTTTTGCTAGAACGGCCATAATTTCATCTGGTGTTTAATTTTGCCTGAACTTCAGTGATGGATCTCTTACTATAAATTTCATTTAACCAACTAGTTAATTTCTCAGTGGAAAAACTGAATTTTCTGACTAATTTTACTAAACCATTCCACATCAGAAAATGGGGTTTGGCGCAAGTGTTTAGTATCCACCAGTTTTCCATTACTACATTACAAACTCTGCAGTGATTAGATGGTATTCTTCATTGCCTTAAGGGTTGAAGTACAAATTGGTGATGAGCTCTCGCATCCAAGCAAAATGGGGAAGGAGACAATTTTGGTTTTTGGTTTGTTATATCAAAAGTGGTTGAGAAGCTGTCCAATCCAATGGAGACATTACAAACATCAGGTGTGCAGATGTTGTAAGTTGAAATTAAATTAGGCATAGCAACTTTGACGCCATCTGCCTTTTAAATTGAAATTCGTAGCTATAAAATGGACATTTGGCAAGAATGGATTTCCAAATTACTAATTGGAAGCAATGTTACTGCAGGGTAAAGTGCAATGGGCAGACAGCAATTTTGAACAGAACCAACCACTTGATGCAAATGATTATCTTGTGATTGTTTACAGTGAGATCTTTTTCATCTCACTGAGAAATCACGAGTACATCAGTGCAAACTAATCACTGCTCTTAAAATCAGCAGATTAGCTTTTTACAGAATGTAATGATAGGGGAAAGAGCTAGCATTAGGTTTGCTTTAAGTACAGTATGCAAAGAAATGGTGGTATTGTGGTAATTGAGGTTAAATTTCCCACCAATTTGTATGAATTGAACTGGCAAATGGGAATTATTTAGTGCGACATTAGCTGGTTATGCCCCATTGACTTAACTAGTTTTAGGCATTTTCAAAAAGTTTGTGCCTGGAATCAAAGTAAAATTTCCCAGTTCATTCTAATGTTCAGTCTAAATTCTGACTGCTAATATCTTTGTAAATAAGGGTGTTTCAATTAAACTGATCCCTAAAATGGGGTCAAATATTTCAGTCACTGAAAAAGTTATGTTCAGATGTTTGTGTAAATTTGCTGCACTTAATATGTAAATTATAGATATACATGGGTAGCCTTATAGAACGTTCTGATAATTCCATTGATTCCTGATGGAACTTTATCCTCCAGCCAGTTAGTTAGTCCATGTGATTTTTCTTTCCTCCTTCACCCTCACCCCCCTGTTTCAATATTGTAATGTATAATTAGTTTTATCACCATTTTCTCATTTTTTTTAAACTGGGTTTTCTTCACATGAAATGCAAAGAACAATTTTCTGAGCAGAATTATGTAACTTTTGGACCAAAATCAATACGAAGTTGTCTTAAATTTGGTGCCAGTTTACGGTAAATTGACTCCCCACAAATAAAGCTAATAAAATATGGAGAGTTGCTCTGAAGCCTGCACAAATGAGAGTACTTTACTCTATCAAAACCTTTTTTATTTCCATCCCCACCCCACCGATTTGGGAATGCTTAATGCCAAAGTGCAGATTTTGAGTAAAAAAAATCATTAGATTCTTTACATCCTTCTAAATACCACAATTTTGCTTTAGTTTCAAGTGAATGTAGCTGATTTAATTTTTGGATAATTTTACTGCTGCTCACCAGACTATTTCATTAAATGGTTCACCATTTGTCAGATCGGTATTATGTCACTAGTTAAGATATTTTACTATCACTGCCCACAGTTAAGCTGATCACTTAGTTACAGACCGTTAGATGTGCTTTGTAAATTCCTATTTTATAAAATCTGCACTCGATTACTATTTCTGGTGACTGTTAAAAGCAGGCAAATACAACTTCAAACGTATATATAAATGCTTATTTAGCAATCTCAAACATCGTGGGGGTGCAGTTCTTCAATAAAATTATTGGTGTACATAGAGCAACAGCAGACGACATGGTGGTCTTGTTAATAAAACACATTGGCCATTGCTGGTAATGTTTATAAACTATTAAAGTGCTTGCAGTACTGCTCTGTGTGGAGCATCCTTTATTTACATCCATAAGGTTAATAGAATTGGATATCCTTTAATTTTGCAAAGTCACCAGAAAAAAAAAATCTATTTTAGATTAGTTGATTAAATTGGAAGTAAGTGTGTTTCCAACAGTTTGCCTGCAGTCCTTTGAGTGTATAACAAGGTTATATTAAAAACAATGTGCTGCATAATATGTTAACATTAGCTGAATTTGCATTCATGTATATTTCTTTTTTTCCTCCTGAACATCTTGTTAAATCAGATTTTTAATTTTAACTCTGCCACAATTTTGAAAAGAGAAATTGGTGTCCATATTTCAGTGCATTTGACTTTTTATTGGACTGAGCATTTTCTTACTAGATAATCAAGCATCTTTTTTTTAAAAAAAAGCATGATATTTCAGAATATGACTAAAGCATTAGAAACAAATTCAAATTGTACTATGGAAGTTGCAGACTGTTCTTTTAATATTGAATGACTAATTTGGATACTGCCAGATAACTAATGTTTGATTGTTAGCTCATAACCAGTGTGTAATTGTTTGCAACAAAAAAGCATACCAAGGCAAACAGGACACTCGTAGTTAATTCAACATAACCAGGTTTACCAATTCAGTTATACATGACCTTTCAAAAGATTTTTGTACATCTTTGCTAAATTAATAAGTACTGTAATGCAAGACTTGAACAATGCATATTAATAGTTGTACTGGCCCAATTCAATGTCATAAGTACTTCAGAATATCAGATTTATATAGGAGAGATTAAACGGTGTGTACAAGTGTTGCTCCTGTATTTTAAAGAAAAATAACCTAGGAAACCTTTGCAGTTCAGATATGTAATTTAAGCGCTTTTTACCATAAGTGTTATTTAAGTTGTTTAATGATTGATGTTTATTATTCTTAATAGAAAAAAAAACTTTATGGTTTAACTGAAGTTGGATGCTTCTTTGAGCTACAGGGAGCATTTCAGAACACAAGTCTGTGGGCTTTCCTTTTACTGTATTTCAATTGCAGTTTTGGACTTCCTTATTTTGAATTCTATTGGAACACTAATAAAGCAAGAGGAGAATTATGGAAATGTCATTGTCTTCCAAGCGTAGTTCATAGAACCTAAGTGTTTTAATAACGCAGATTAGAAGTTACTTATGGAATCTGAAAGACCCACAGATTACACTTGTGACTATGAAGTGTAAATCTGTTTTTTTATTTTGTTTTTTGGATAAGATCAGTTAGTGATCTAAGTGACAGAATTAAGCCAAGAGTTTGTAATTGTATATTTACTGTAAGATGTAGAACATTCAATAACTATTAAAATGTTTACAAAAAATTGTATTTGTCATTTTTTGGTATGTTGGATCTTTGGGGTAAAGTATTAAATTTGGTAAAAATTGGGATCAAAGAAATTTGAACTTTTATCCAATTGTTTCAATCGAATTTTGGATCTGCACAATAATTGTGAGAGCAATGAAAATGGTTGTTTAGAGACTAAATGAAAGTGTATTGGAATGCATGGCCCATGACTATACAAGTTAACCTCGTCTGGAAACAATCTGAAGTTGTTATAGAGCATGGTAAGAAGCCACCCTGCAAATACCATATGTGCATAAAGGCATCAGCAATATCTACTTGAATGTTGGTGATTCTGTCTTACAACACCTTCACCACAAGATTTGACAGATTGGAATATTGTTCAAGACTGAATCCTATAAATAGTTTGGAATTGTTTGTTTAAGGAGGTCAGAAATACTCAACTTGTGTGTGCCTGAATTATGAAAAGTTACTGCATAGAGAATGGCCATTTGCAAAGTTGCATGTGTGTCATCTTTGGTAGAGCAACCATTTAGTTCCTTGTTCATGTTTTTTCCCCATACATCTGTAAATTTTTGAAATAAAGTTGTAAATACTTCAGAATATCAGATTTATATAGAAGAGATTAAACAGCGGGTCTGAGTCTTGCTCCTGCATTTTATTTTCGCCTGAGGAGCACAGAATCTGTTTTCACTTCCTTCTCTGGAAGCATATCCCAGATAGCACCAACTTGCAGTATAAACAAATTAGCACCATTTTCTGCACATATTTGAGCTTCCCCATACCTGATGTAATTCTAGTAAATCTCTTCAATATATCAGAGGTTTTGACAATTTTTCCTAAACCTAGTATCCAGAATTGAAAGTAGTTTTCTACTTGAGACCACATAGGTGCTTTGTAAAAGTTTATCAAAACTTCAAACAAAAGCAGAAAATGCTGGAAAAACTCAGCAGGTCAGGCAGCATTTGTACTTAGTCTTAATAGTTTTCAATGACTTTCCCATCACACTCTATATTACCCCATAAATCCAAACACCATCTCTTTTCCTGCCTTTAGCACTATTTTTCCCCAGTCTATATTAGGGTAATTAAAAGTCTGTTATTTTAACTGTTTCTGTTATGCATCTTTGAAATCTGTAGACAAAATGTTGACTGTTTTTCTTTCCAAGCATGCTGCCTGACTTGCTCGATTTTTTTTTCTCTCTAGCATTTTTTGTTTTAAATTGAAATTTATTGATCTTGTTCCTTCTCACTGAGAACCCTATTTGTACAGATCACATTACAGTTTCTCTCCTTAACTCAAGTCAAATGAATGTAATTCTAGAATCATGTAATATAATTTCTCTTTAGAACTAATATGCTTATTACAGCCAAGCCTCTTTTTAATATTTGGTAATCATGAATTCCTTGACTGACTTAAGGGATTCTTAAAGTAGCCATGGCATTATACGTGCTCTCACTTTGTGTCTGCAGCTCACCAGCTTTACTGATTGTGCTGCCAGAATTGATCAGAACTTGATTAAGGAAAGCAAATGCAATTTGTTTTTCGTCAAATGCCAATTAATGTTCCTCAATGTCAAAATTATCCCACTATTGTTTTTTTGTAAACTACAATGCAATCCTTCAGTCCATGGCATTCCTGCCAAATCCAAGGAGATTAGAAAACCATTGTGAGAAGCCCTCCTCTTCCATCAGCACCTTATCTGGAACAAAAGATTTAAAGGATTAGTAATCTTTGAATAGTTTATTTTAGTACAAGATTGATTCACCAGTAGATTCCTGAGATGGTTCTTTTTCCTAGTTGGAGAGGTTCAGCAGACTGGATCAAGGAACTCTTGTTTTGAATGAGAGGTGACCTTGTTCGAAGACACTTTTTGTGGGGCTTGATGGGGTAGATGTGTTTCCCAGGCTGGGGTGTCCAGAACCGAAGCTTAGTCTCAAAATAAGTAATCGGCTGTTCAGGACTGAGATGAAATTTCTTCACCCAGGGGTTAGTTAATCTTCAGAATTCTCCACCAAACTGGGCTCTGGGGACTTGGTCATTGAATATAATCAAGGCAAAGATTGATAGACACTTGGATATTAAAGGACTTTTTTTCCCAGGTCCTTGATGTCACTGGCAAGGCTAATTGCCACCTTGAGCCACTGCAGTTCTTAAGTGCTGCTGTTGGGTAGAAAGTTCCAGGATTTGGACTCTAAAGAATATGTCCAAATTAAGATGCTGTGTGACTTGGAATGGTACCTACTGTTGGAGCTGCTCTCTTGCAGATGAAGTTTATGCTTTTGGTGGTAGAGGTTGCAAATTTAGGAAGTGCAGAGTAGCCTAAGTGTATAATTGCAGTGCACTTTGTGGATGGTATTATGTAGTAGCCGCATCAGTGGTGTAGAGAAGTAATGTTTTGGATGCTGCATGGTGTACCAAACAAGTGGGCTGCTTTGTGGATGGTGTTGATCTTGAGTATTGGGGCACTGGTCCAGCACAGTGAAGGGTATTCCTTGTGCATTGTAGATGGTGTAAAGGCTTTGAGATATCGGGAGGTGAATCCCTCTGCAGGATATCCAGCTTCTGATCTCTGTAGCCTCAGCACTTGTGTAGCTGTTCCAGCTGAATTAATGACATCCCCCAGGATGTTAATGGTGGACCCTCTGGTGATGTTAATGAGGGCAGTTGGAGGGAACATGAACAAAGGAATATAGTCTGGGCAGATAGAGAAGATAAAGGCTTGTAGGAGTTACAAACTGCAGAGCCATAGAAAAGAGAAAATGCTGAAACTACAGCAGGGTTGTAGTGTCCAAGGAAACAAAAATATTCAGAAGGGTGTTTGGTACAAAATATTACCTGGTTAGACCAAAAGGTGATTCCAGACTGGTAGTCGTCTGAAATAGCCTCAAAACCCACTCAATGAGGCATATGATGAGGAAAACACTCATCTGCACTGTCTGTGTGGAGATTGTCCTGTTGTCATCTTCACAATCACTGTGGGATGGGTTTACGATGGATCTAGTGGCTCAAAGCTGAAAACCTGGGTGGTGGTATGAATAACAGGATTGTACGCTGTAACCCACTAGCACAGCATTACCCTGATTGCAGGGTTGGCTTGTGGCATTATCAATGAGTGAAAGGTATGCTAGGAGTGACAAGACGCAGCTTAAAAATGAGGTGCCAGACTGGTGATGCTGAAACAACAAAAGCAAAAAGGTAAAGGGTATGTAGCAAGAGTTTTTAAACAAAGGAGCAAGGATATCTTACTACAACTATAACAGGTCCATGGTGAGACCCCAACTGGTGTATTGTGTGTAGTTTTAGTCTCCTTATCCAAGGAAAGCTACACTTGCAATTGAGGAATTGCAATAAAGATTCACCTGACTGATTCTTGGAATGGCAGTACTGTTGAATGAGGAGTGTTGAATGGCGGCCTGTTTACTGGAAGAGTGTGAGAGCATTGAACCATACACGATTCTGACAGTTCAACAGGCTGGTTGCAGGGAGAAACCTTTCACCTGCTTTGGTGGGGTTCTAAATACAGAGTGAGACAGAACTGAACTACAAAACTTTGCTGAGACCAAGTCATTTGATATAAAGGGATAGATAAAATTCTAGACACGTATTAAGAACTTGAGAGGGGGAGAGAGAAACAACCATGCGCCATGAGGAGTTTTAACCTGAAACATCAATTCCTTTTCTTTCACAGATGCTGTGCAACCTGCTGAGTTCCTCCAGCAAATTTTTCCAGCATCTGCAGTCTGTCTCCTCTTAACAAAGATCATATTGAATGGCATACCCCTACTCCTATTTTTCCATGTAGTTTCCTGCATAATGCAATGGCAATACTGCATGAGCATTGCCATCATCCCAACACTTGAATGAAAATAAATTAACTGATCATTGACTACTTTCAACCAAATGCTCATAGAAGCCAGGCTGTCACTGGTGTATTTTAAGGCAGTATTCTGCACTCAACAATCTTCAGCTACTGCTATTATAAGGTCTGTACTGGGGCTATTTGATAATCAGTTTCAGTTGCACTTGCACCTCAGTAAATGAATCAGAATCAGGTTTATTATCACTGATTTATATGTTGTGAAGTTTGTTTTATGGCAAAAATACAATGCAAAGGCATAAAAATTATAGATTACAAAATAAACAGTCCTGAACAGATCAGAGTCTGGGTATGCTGTGATTTAATTACTCACCTCTAAACTCCCCAGAGCCTTTCTGTCATCTATAAGGCATGTCAAGAGAGTAATAGGGTTTTCTCCAGTTGCCTGACTAAATACAGTACCATGAACAGTCAAAACCATTCAGGGCAAATACAGGGACAATATAGGGGATTGGTGGTTGATATGAACTCTGGGCCAAATTGCCAGTTTTCACTGCAGATGCTGGAATCTGGAGTAACAAAAAAATGTGCTGGAAGAACTCAGCCGATCAAGTAGCATCTGTAGGAGGAAAGGAACTGTCGCTGTTCCGGGTTGGAACCCAGCATCAAGGTTCTTCCAGCAGGTCGTTTGTTGCTCTCGAAGGTGAATATGATGGGAAAAGTTACTCATTGGATTTCCTAAAACTATTCTGTTGTGACTGTGATCTGAGTCGCTGGAAAGACACTGAAGCTGGTGATATAAAAGTCTTTATTCATCACAACAAGCAGACATTTTGGAGACCCTCTCGGTAGAGTCTCTCACACTCAAAGTGCATCACATTTTTATACTCTTGAGAGCAAAGGTAACAGTAGGTGATTCAATACAACTTCAATAGTTACAATGACATTGTTTACTTCAATATTTTGAGTCTGACAGTGCTTCCACTGAGTTATATATCTACAGTGGGAGACACCTGTGGATGTTCAAATAAAGTTGCTTGGACAAATAATTTACATAAATGGTCTAAAAGCTTCTGAGGACAGAGATCCCAAATACCCAACATTACTGTTATGATGGCTGACTCGAGTACAGAAATATCCCAACTATTGATAGAGCAAATATGCCTGTGACCACGTTTGTGCTAAGTGACAACATCTGGTCTGCAAGCTTCCTTGAACTTGGTCACAATGGTGCAAAATAACAGCTGGTGTTGCCTGGTTCCACCAACATTTCACTGCTACTTATTTCTTTTTCTCAGCTCTGATGAAGGGATCCCTCATCTGAAATATGAGCTGCTTCTCTCTGCACTGATGTTGTCTGACAATCTAGTTTTCCAGTATTTTCCATTTTCTGCTTCTATATTATGTGGGCTCAGTTTTTCTTAACCAAATATACATCTAGTATGTTGGGCCATTACAATTACCTTACCACTAACACAGACCAAGGGATGCTGGTGACTATTGCCATTTTGGATCTTAATAACACAGACCTTCTCTTCCATTTGTATTTCTGCACCCTCTTTGCACAACTGGGGAAGAGCAGAAACATTTTTTCCATGGATGCTGTCTGACCTGCTGAGTTTTTCCACAGTATGTTCTGTTTTCACTTCAGATTTTCAACTTGAAGTTTTTTTTTGTTGTTTGTCAGACAATAGTGAGGCCAATTAACATACCCTATTGTCTTAGGTTTGGCAGATGCAAACAAGAATGTCTCATGGTCACTTCACTTTGCAAACCATATTTCTTGAGCAACCAGCCCCCTGCTGTGGGGCGGCAGCCTGTGCTCTGTACTGGTTGCTTACAAAGCAGTCCTTTTAACTTCAAACTCATTACTGCTTGCAATTTACATTAAGAACTGAAGACTGGTTCTTGTTTGAATTTGTTCTGCTATATTCACATAATTCCATAACTCCTGAATCCCTAACACATTCCACTAGTTATGACCTGGGGGTTGATGATGAGAATGTGGGGATAATTTAAAAAAAGATTAATGTGGTTAATGGTCTGCGTGGACTTGGTGGACCAAGGGGCCAGTTGCTGTATGGTTTCTAATAGATATTTGTTGTTGATGTGTGCATGCTGTAGCACAGTCAACAGGTGGTTCTCAGTGACCAGAAATGTAATACAACAACCAATGAGGCCCAGAAGTGAGATCAGAAGGATGGATTGCTGTCACCATCAATCAGCTTGATACAGCTTTTATCAAAAATACATGCCAACCTGTAACTTTTTTTAATCTCCGCAGAAATATGTGCTGAGGTTAAGATTTTGCCCTAAATCGATCACGTAGAGCAGCATAAATGTTCTCATACACCCACATCACCACCATTCGTGGCTGACATGTCTTTACATGATCAGACAAATTCCCTTTGTTCCACCAACATTTCACTGCTACTTATTTATCTTTCTCAGCTCTGTGGAAGGGATTCCTCATTTGAAACATGAACTGTTTCTCTTTGCACTGATGATGTCTGATAGTCTAGCTTTTCCAGTATGTTCCATCTTCTGTTTTTATATTATGTGGGCTCAGTTTTTTTAACCAAATATACATCTAGTGTGTTGGGCAGGTCCCACCACCTTACCATTAACACAGACCAAGAGGTGCTGGTGACTATTGCCACTTTGGATCTTCCTAACACAGACCTTCTCTTCCATTTGCATCTCTTTCCCAGTTGTGCAGAGAGAGTGCAGAGCTGAAACATTTCTTTTTCCATGGATACTGCCTAACCTGCTGAATTTTTCCATAGTATTTTATGTTTTCACTTCAGGTTTTCAACTTGCAGTTTTTTTTTGTTTGTCAGACAATAGTAAGAGCCATGTTACTGTGATTTTTCTACCTCCTTGAGATCTCCATGGGCATTTGAAAAGACTTTTTCTGAGTTTTGTTTTAATAACTTTTCTTTTTGCCTCTCCCTATGGATTGTATAACAAGTGTTGTATTCCATGAGGTTTAACCATGTATGATGGACTTGCGTGTGTTTTTCCATCTATCTGAAACATTGGAGATTTGCAGAACTTGTGTAGCCTATGATGCATTGATTGGATATATAGTATAGGCAGGGCAATCTTAACTTCTCGAATTCTTTTATGCTCTCTTTATATATTCTCACTGAGAATCCTGTGATTAACTGGAATGATGAGCATTTGACTTCAATTAATACAAAATTGTTGTTTTGAAGTTGTTAATGCACAAAGAATCACTGGGAACTTAAGAGGATGTTACATAAATGAACAGAATGGCAAATAGTAGTAGTAGTAGTAAAACACCTACAAGTAATTTGTTAAAACTATCTACTGATCTTTCTATCTTTTGTGTTTGTTACCAGTGGTTCTTGAAACGAGATATGTGAATATGTAAGGAATTGACATTGATGTGGCATTGCGTATGCATGGAATTACACATTTTCAAATGGGTAGAAATTTCTTAAAAAGGGTTTTCTTTTGAACGAAGTGCTTTCTTATTAACGTGATTGTCTTCTATTTTCATTAATATACTTGTACTCTTTAGGAACTCTTTCCATCCCTCTACCTAATAACTAAGTGGGTGGGTACACTTGTAATGGGCAATGCCCACTGGTACCTATGGTATTTCTATATGACCTGGTATAACATTATGTATGATTTTACTGCTCTGAAGTTCTCCACTTGAGGTTTTGCAGACATGGAAAAATTCCATTTGTTGATGGAATGGCATATTATTAAGGTATATACAGTAAGGATGGATTGCCATTTATGTGGAGTGCTAAGATTATCAGAGAGTAGAATTTACAAAACTTCATAACCTTGGTGTCAAATTTGATCCTGATAATGAGCTTCAAACCATATGTCTACACTATCACTATTTCATCCACCTGGTATTCTCTTTGTGTCCTAACTGCAGCAATGCCCATTTATCCATCACCCACCTGCTCACTGTCCTACATTGGCTCTAATTAAAGAGAGCCTTGAATCTATATAGTGCATTTCACAACCTCAGTAATTCCCACTGTGTTTTACAGCCAATTAACAACTTATTGAACATTTGCACTACAATGTAGGAGAAGCAGCAATCAATTGGCTCATAGCAACTCCTGCAATTAGCATTTTGATAATGAAAAGTTAATATGCATTTGTGATTTTGATTGTTCTGGAATATTGTTCTGGCAGTTTATCAAAATAGTGCCGTAAGATGTTTATATCCAGCTGAAAGCACAGTCACACTTCTGACAGTGCAGCATTCTCTTAACACCACAGTGGAGTGTCAGCCCTAGTTTACTCAATTTTACTCAAATACTCAATTTTAAAGTTTTCAATTCTCAGTTCACAAGGGTGACCCTGAGCTTCCAATCACCTGTCACATTAACTCTGCGTCCCACTCCTGCTCTGAATTCTCGGTCTTTGACCTCCTACATGAAACCCAGTGTAAGTTTGAGGAACAACATATCATCTTATGTCTAGGCAAGTTAAAATCCCTGTGACGCAGTACTGAATTCAACAATTTCAAATAACCAGCTTTTCTTGTTTGTGTCACAACTGGTCAGTTCTGATGTAAGGTCATCCACTTGTAACATGAACTTGGTTTTCCTCTGTTCACAGATGCTTTCTGCTCTGTTGAATATTTCCAGCATTCTCTTTTATGGTTCCAGCAACTGCTCCCTTCCATATATCAGAATTCAAGCATTTTTTTCTCTCAGCTTCCCTCATTCATATTGCTCATCCACAAAGATCAGCAATAATGAGAATTCATTTCTCTCTGTTAGCCCGCACCAAGAGCAATATTGTTGGCTATGCCATCTTGGTTTATACCCTATCGGAGGTGTTCCCTTTGTTCTCTCCGCCCAATCCCTCTCTGCAACTTAAAAAAATTTTCCAATTTTGAAGGGTCATTGACCTGACACATTAATTCTCTTTCCTTCTCTGAGCTGCAGAGTATTCCCAGCATTTTCTGCTTTTAATTAAAATGGTCATTGTTATTTTTGAATTTCTCCACTCCTTAACTTTGTAATCTCCGTTAGGCCTTTAATGGTCTGAATCTCAACATTCCTCGTATGTGTTCAATAAAGCTACAAAACCTAGGAGAGTACTAGTCGGATTATAATTTTGCATAAGCAATGGGGCAATATATTTCTATTATCATTATTGCTTGAGCATTGTAATTGTGTTAATTTTTGTTTGGGTTGATCACCTCAATAAAGAATCTCATCACCATTTGTTAGGTCATATGATCAGATTTATTGCAATCCTGTTCCATGGTGTTGACTGTGTTTCCTTTTAGAATATAGTTATCACTGTTATTTTCTTTACCAAAGCTTGTAATCTCACTTTCATGCCCCAAAGTGTTTAAACCTGATTTAATCCCTGGTTTAAAGCAAAGTATCACAAATAAATGAGATTAATGACCATTTTTATGTGTAACTGATGCTGACTGAGAAATAAATAATGCTAGGTCATCAGGAGAGCTTGCCAGTTCTTTGAATACTGGCCTTTTACATTCACTTAAAGGGTGTATTTGTCTTGGTTTAGTATTTTCAGCAATGCAGCACTCACTCACATCTGCACCAAAGACTCTG
>JAUZTB010000011.1:17729090-17742707 GCA_034780895.1 Rhynchobatus australiae
CGCTCATCGGTATGTGCCTTCTATAGTTTTATTTTTCTCTGCAATTCTTTATTTTTGTTCTTGAGGTGCTGGGCACACAAACAGGCTCGATCTACCAGCTTACCTTGGCATGGTCCTCCATGGGGGAGGCTTTCTTTAAATTAAGACTGAAGACTCTCAGTGAGGTTATTGAGCAGGCACTCCGAATCACCATCATTTTTTTCTACAAACTCAGCTAAAACCATTTACAGCCTTTCCCTCTGATCTACCAATCTCTGCTTTCCGTTCAATTTATGCAGACCCAAATCCCCTCTCAGGATCTACTTTAAAACTGAACTGTTCCCTCTCAGTAGGAGTTGCACATAATTGAAGCACATCTACCTCCTCTACCTCAGGAGTCATCTCCTCCCTCAGTATTTTAGCAAAACTTAAACCTTCCTTCTCAGGATCTGATGTCACAGTGCTGATATTGGCATATGGCAGCATTTAAAAGTACTCAATCTTTCTATTCTAAGGCTGTAGTGAGTTTGCGGCTTTTAAAAAAACAACAAATTTCTATTTCTTTTTCAGTGGTACCATCATTTTCCTTAATGTCTGACTTTCAGTCTTTCTCAAAGATCACAGGTCTCAGGGTTGAGAAATACAGTGGTTAATTCACTTCTAAAGAAATGGCAGCTACCATAATCATCTTGATGCTTAATTGTATAAAACAAGTCAAGTTTCTTGTCATGTGCATGAGTGGGGTGAGATAAAAGTACAATGAAAAACTTGCAGCAGCATCTCAGACACAAAGGCACAGACGGCACACAGAATATAAATTATACATAAATTGTACAAGACAGTGAAGAGAGAGAGAAGAAAGGACTGTGCAAAAACAAGACCTCAGTGCAAAAACAAAATCAAAGCATTAAACCATGGTTAGGATTAGTTCTACTCTTGTCCCATTGTGCATTAACTCAAATACCCCTTTATGAGTGGTCTGTCAATATTCCAAGGGTCTCTTCCTGCCTCAGTTATCAGTGAACCAACCACAAACTCACAGATAGCCCTATGGGCGCTTTCTTGATCAGTTAATGGGTCACATTATCTTTCCTTTATCTCCAGACTTGCTGAAACTGCCTCATCATTTCTTGTTTAGATGAGTTCCACAGATATGTCCATTTGCAAGGTACCTCTTTAATGAATTCTTTGCCTCTCTGAATGTAACAGAACCAAGAACTCTCCCTTTTACCTGTGCTTCAGCTGTCATAAGAATGCAGATGAGGGAATGTGGCTGATCTTGATATTGATAAGCCAACCGATTTCTGTGAGATTCAGGTGCAGACCATTTTTGAAGATTTTTATCACTATTTATTTGTTCCTACTATTGCCTTTTTAAAGCCATCTCCCCTTCCGTAAGTTATAGGCACTTATAAACTTGCACGGGAAAGAATTAACTTTTCTCATCATTATCAGGTTGGCTAACTTATAATCTAAATCTAGTATGTTAATGATAGCTAAGATTCCATAACTGGAGTTACACTTGCCTTGATTGTGCTGCATGGGATAGACAAAGCTCAAAATTTACTTAACACAGAATGCTAGTGTTGGGAGATTCCACTGTCAAGATAATGGTGGCAGTTTATAAACTGCCAATTATTATGGAACTGTTATTGTACTTAGTGTGGCCAGGTTTTAACCGAATGTAAATCGTGCAAACTAATGTTCCTATTCATTTTTATTGGCAATAATACTCACATTTTCTTGAACTACTCTTGTTGAATTTTCCCGTAGGTGGGTAGTAGCACCTCGTGTCACAATGTAATAGTGTCTGACTGCCAACCATTTCCCATGGACGCTGTCAAATGATTGTAAGGACGCACCTAATTCACTGATATGAATGAAATATGCCATCCCTGCTTGTTTTGATCCGTATGAGACTCTTTTCCTATGTTTTATGATTGACATTGTTGAGACGAGCCAGTGCACCAGGTAGGGGAGGAAGCAGGAACCAGGCTGAGCAGAGAGAGCGGGGTCGAGGGCGAACCACGCAGGGCACAGAGGGAACGGGCGGCGGGGTGGAGCTCAAAGCGGACCCGAAAGGGTGAAGGCAGGCCTGGTTTCAAGCGGACCTGGAAGGAAGACGGTAGGGTGGAGCTCAAAGCGGACCCGAAAGGGTGAAGGCAGGCCTGGTCTCAAGCGGACCTGAAAGGGTGAAGGCAGGCCTGTCTCAAGCGGACCTGGAAGGAAGACGGCAGGGTGGAGCTCAAGCGGACCTGAAAGGGTGAAGGCAGGCCTGTCTCAAGTGGACCTGGAAGGAAGACGGTAGGGTGGATCTCAAGCGGACCCGAGAGGGTGATGGCCTCGCGGACCGTGTGGGGTGAACCAGGCGCAGGGATGGCCGAAGCGAAGGGACAACCAGCCAGGTGCAATGTGGCGCAGGGAAAGCGGGAGTCGATTGGAAGTAGAACAGGCAACGTGAAGAGGTGCAGGGCGACCAGCCAGTGCACCGGCGGGGGGGAGAAGCATGAACCAGGCTGAGGAGAGAGAGCGGCGTCGAGGGCGAACCACCCGGGGCGCAGAGGTTACGGGCGGCGGGAAAGAGCTCAAAGCGGACCTAAAAGGGAGAAGGCAGGCCTGGATTCCAGCGGACCTGAAAGTAAGACTGTAGGGTGGAGCTCAAGCGGACCCGAAAGGGTGAAGGCAGGCCTGGTCTCAAGTGGACCCAAAAGGGTGACGGCCTGGCGGACCGTGTAGAGTGAGCCCGGCTCAGGGATGGACGGAGCGAAGGGACAACCGGCCAAGTGCAATGTGGCGCAGGGAGAAGCAGTGAACCGGGGGGGGGGTTCGATTGGAAGTAGACCAGGCAACGTGAAGAGGTGCAGGGCGACCAGCCAGTGCACCGGGGGGAAGCATGAACCAGGCTGAGGAGAGAGAGCGGGGTCGAGGGCGAACCACGCGGGGTGCAGAGGGACTGGGCGGCGGGGAGGAGCTCAAAGCGGACCTAAAAGGGTGAAGGCAGGCCTGGTCTCAAGCGGACCTGGAAGGAAGACGGCAGGCCTCAGCTCAAGCGGACCCGAAAGGGCGATGGCCTAGTGGACCGTGTAGGGTGAACCAGGCGCGGGGATGGACGGAGCGAAGGGGCAACCAGCCAAGTGCAGTGGGGCGAAGGGTGAGCGGGGGGCGATTGGAAGTGGTCCGGACAATGTGAAGAGGGTGGGGGCATAGCAGGGTGAAGCAGAAAAACGATGCGGTTAAATGGGATTAGTGTAGATGAGGCGGTATAGACGTGGAGGGCCGAAGGTCCTGTTTCTGTGCTGTATGACGCTATGAACTATGAACTAAGAATAACAAACTGAACATGGAAAATTAGTAAAATTACAGTGCTTGCATTGCAAATTCAGTTGTGCGTTTTATGTTATTTTAGGTGCTACATGACTGAACTAAAATCAATCGTTGAATGTGATCAGCACTTCCAAACACACTGAGCATGAAACATGAAACTGAATCATTGGTATCATGTGTAGAATAAATATATGCACAGAAACCATTAAGCCCACAGCAGTGATGTCTATCAGAGCAAATATCACTATTGCAACATTGAAGCCTCCACACGCACTGAAGGAATAGTGCAGACCTGGACAGGAAAAACAAGCTGGAATGGGAGGATGAAGGACTTGTTGAGCCTGAGTTAACGGGGCAGCCTTTATCTGAGTCAATGGTGGGGATTGTAGAAGTGAAGTCAATGGGTCAGATGCCTCCGGATGTTACATTGCTGGCTATAGGAGATGGGGAAAACTAGGCTCTCTGGTACTTTTTCAGGAATCTCCTTCCAGGGTCAGGATGTCAAATCATCTGTTGGAGTAATGAATTTTCTGTTCCTATGGCCAACCTAGTTAGGCCAGCAGTAAGAAGCCATTAGGAACTGCCAAATTAAAGAGCTCTCTACCGAGTATGAATGCACTGAAGGTCCAGATTCAAATCATCTACAAGACTTCTTGCACATTGCACATGTAAGAAAATCCATCCTCTGTGACCCCAGAAGAACTGAGCAAGTCACATGCATTGTGGCAATATGTTAAAGCTTTCCTTGCACTTTCCAGTTTCTCGTCCCATGCCTGGAAATGAGCCAGCCTGATCTTTGTTAGTGAAATAAAAGAAATAAAAAACACACATCTTCCTTTTCAGATACTTGCTCTGACCCCATTCACTTTCCAGACATTCGCTATGGACATGCAATTTATGAAAATCTTTGCTTATATTTATCTTTGTTGTTTTCCTGTCTTTGTTTCCATGTAGTGGAAATAACATTCCACTTCCATATTTAAGGAACTCCCAGTAGTTCTATCAAACACACAGAATGCCTCTTTCCCAAGAATATGTTCTAGCAGTCAACTCTATGTTATTTCCTAGTGCATAGATGGCTACGAACTAAGTGCTTGTCAATGGCTTGATATGATAGTTAAGGTCGAGTTAATTGTCATATTCACAAGTACATGGATTTGCAGGTTCAATGAAAAACTTACTTGCAGCAGCATCACAGGCACGTAGCATCAGATACACAACACTCACAACATATACAAAATTATACAAAGAAAGAACACAATAAGAACGAAAAAACAAAGTCCAATTTAGTGCAAAGTGGTCATAGTGTTGCTATACTGAGGATTGTGAGGTTGGTTCAAGAACTAAATGATGGAAGGGTAGCAGCTGTCTCTGAACTGGGTGTTATGGGGATTCAAGCTTCTGTACCTCCAGCCCAATGGTAGCTGTGAGGAGATGGCACGGACCAAATGGTGGAGACCTTTGATGATGGATGTTGCCTTCTTGAGGCAGTGCCTCATGTAGGTACCGCTGATGGTGGGGAGGGATGTGTCAATGTTGTATTGGGCTGGAGGGCTATTCTCTGCAGCTTCTTACGATGTTTACTTGACAGTTAGTATGGACACAGTGGGCTGAAGGGTCTGTTTCAGTGCTGTTTGACTCTGTAGCTCAATGACACTGCCTGATCAGGAAAATTCAGTGGGAGCCTGATAATAGAAATACTAAGAGCCAAGCATGAATTTCTGCCGCACTATGATACATTGTACTCTCCCTTGGGGCCAAGTTATTTCCTTGTACAAAGAGGGCAAAAGGAATCCCTGTTGCTGTGTGTGTTTCAAGATTAACTATGACAAAAGTGTGGACAACTGCCAGAATCTTGGGGTGCAAGTCCATAGCTCCCTGAAAGTGGCAACATCAGTGTAAAGAAAGCATATGCCATGTTTGCCTTCATCCTTTGAGGCATTGAGTATAAACGTTTGGGAAGTCATGTTGCAGCTGTGTAAATCTTTGGTTAGGCCAC
The DNA here is from genome assembly GCA_034780895.1 of Rhynchobatus australiae. Classification (NCBI taxonomy): domain Eukaryota; kingdom Metazoa; phylum Chordata; class Chondrichthyes; order Rhinopristiformes; family Rhynchobatidae; genus Rhynchobatus; species Rhynchobatus australiae. The sequence goes on from JAUZTB010000011.1 coordinate 17,734,393, forward strand.
AGTTGGAGAATTATCTGCAGTTCTGGTCCACACACTATAGGAAGGATGTGGAGGCCTTGAAGAGGGTGCAGAGGAGGTTCACTGGGATGTTTCCTGGGTTGGAGTGCATTAGCTGCAAGGAGAGGTTGGACGAACTCAGATTGTTTTCTCTGGCGCATCGGAGGTTGAGGGGCTATAACATTATGATAAGAATGGATAGTGTGGATGGTCAGAGTCTTCTTCCCAGGGTGGAAGTGCCAAATACTAGAGGTTGTGGTAGAAGCAGTTACGATAGCAGCACAGAGGGAAGTTACAATATGAAAGCAAACTGTTCCACCCATCAAGCTTTACTCATTGGAGAGAAGGAGGAGGAGGGGAGACATGATAGAGGTATATAAGATATTAAGAGGAATAGATAGAGTGGACAGCCAGCGCCTCTTTCCCAGGGCACCAATGCTCAAAACGAGAGGACGTGGCTTTAAATTAATAGGTGGAAAGTTCAGGGGAGATGTCAGAGGGAGGTTTATCACCCCGAGAGTGGTTGGTGCATGGAACGCGCTGCCTGGGGTGGTGGTGGAGGCTGATACGTTGGTCAAGTTCAAGAGATTGTTGGATAGGCATATAGAGGAATTTAAGATAGAGGGATATGGGGGAGGAAGGTGTTAGATAGTGTGAAGTGTGCTTTGAAAGGTGGCACAACATGGTGGGCTGAAAGGCCTGTATTGTGCTGTATTGTTCTATGGTTCTAAATAATCAGCAATCATTTGATTGCATCTAGAATTATGTTGTTTTCTTTCCAAATAACAAAATATAATTTTGCCTCAGTTTTATATTTTCGTTTAAGCTTGCCACCATGCTAGACATGCTGTTTGGACTTACATACACAACAATGTCTAATGGTCACTTGGTGTAAAGTATCCCTGGAATGAATTCAGACCTTCAGTGACAGAGGGAAGGAAGAGAGCGACCAAAATGTTTCATGCCAATGGAATTACAGTGAAGATAATTTTAACATTTCTCATGGCTCATAATGAAAGAGTGCCCATTTTCGTCTGATTTTCTGTACTTTCAACCCAAACTGGGACTTTCCTTATGTTAGTTAGCTAGGCAACTGGATGTGTTTCGTTTTACAGGTCTTGTGACTTTTCAGCTCATCCAATTTGTGGAATTCACAACTTGCTAAATTATTACTGCACTAAAATAAATTTAGCCACAAACTAAATAAAGCTTACTCTGTCCCAAAGGAACATTTTTTTTTCCTGTACATAAATTCTGTGCATAGTGATTAAAGTGGAATTTGCCACCGTCACACAGTTCAACCTGTAATTGCTATTAGACCTGCACAATATACAACCTGATTCTTTCTGCAGAAGGTAATCTACAATTACTAAATTGATAGCAATGGCCTAAAGTGATACGCTCAAAGCTCACAGCTAAGAGTGATGGCCCATTCCTTTTCTCATTTCCCAATGGCGGATGGTTTTGCTACTCTTTACTCATTCTCCTAACCAAGAATGACTGGCTGTTCTTTTCACATTGTATTGCTGCTGCTTCCCATTCCACACCTCATATTGATAAGCCATTCTTCTCCCATTCCATATCTCATGTACTTAAATTAACTTAATCTTTCCCAGCAACATAGAGTAATAGTCATAGGGTAATACAACATGGAAACAGACCCTTTGGCCCAACTTGGCCATACCGACCATGGTGCCCACCAAGCTAGTCCCATTTCCCCCCGCATTTGGCCCATATCCCTCTAAACCCCTCCTATCTATGTACTTATCCAAATGTCTTTTAAATGTTGTTATTTAAGTGTTAAACATGGCAACACTTTCTTATGCACTTTTAGTGCTTTCCTTATACATTCATATCTTACAACTCTGATGATCCATCAAATGTTGTGTATCTGAATGGGATTTGGCTGTATTTAAGGGCTACTGTTTAAGCTGTTTGATTGTGAGCCAGCAGGTTCATCAGGCATGATTGAAATGTAGACACAAGAGACAGCAGATGCTGGAATCTGGCGCAAAAAACAAACTGCTGGAGGAACTCAGTGGCTGGAGAGCGGTCATTTTGTGATGATTGAAATGTAAACTGGATACCAATTTTCCATGTGTATTTCTTCCCTTTTATGTAATGAGAACTGCCTCACTGGTGTACAGCTCCATTCTCATGTTGACCTTCACCACTGTTGTTCTTTTCCACTGCTCCTGTTGCCACTAAGTCAATCTGCATCCAGCCCTTGCTGCCCACACAATGTAGCCTCTAGTTCTGCTTCCTCAGATCAGATCACAGCCTGGAGTACATTTGGGCCTATCAAGTACAGGGGTATCCCTTTCTCATTTAATGTGGTTAACCATGTCATCCTCTTTCAACGTTCTTTCTACACTCTGCACCTCTGTGTTTTTACCTTTGCACAGTGTCATTATTATGTATCTGCCCTCTAAATTCATCCAGGGATTTATCTGTGGCCTATTCTCCTTCCTTATCTATAATTTAACTGAATATCACCTTCCAAAGGAATGCAGATGATACTTAGCTCTACCTCTCCAATGTTCCTCCTGGTGCCTGGACTGCCTCTGTTCAATAACACTGTTTGTCTGATCTTGAATAATCCATGAAAATCAAAGAAACAAGACATCTGAAATAGAAACAGAAAATGCTGGGAATACCCAGCAGGTCAGGCAGCATCTGTGGAAAGAGAAACAGAGTTAATGCTGCTGATCTTGATGAACTAGAACTTCTTATGGTCCAACATTGACCAAAAGCATTATCTTCAGTGTCCACCATTAATTCAGCTCCCTTAATCTTTCTTCCAGCCCACTACTCTGCCTCCACATCATACAGTCCATAAACAGCCCAATCCCTGATTGAATTTAAACACAACATCCTTTCCAATGCCTGCTTACTTCCAGCCCTTTGACGTAGTTTATATCTGCACATATTTTAGCCCCTTCACTGCCAACGACCTTCCAACAAGCCTTTATCATCCTCAGGTTTTACTTAGCCAACAACCTCCTTGCCAGAATCCAATAATCCACCCACCATAAACAACATGTCAAAACTCAGGTCCTCATATTCCATCCTATAAAAGTTTATTTCTTGGTTCTGTGCCCAGCAATATCAATTATTGACTTTAAAACTTGTTTCTCTCAAGTCATGAATGATCTCACCCATCACCTTCTCATTGTTAGTCTGAACTAAAGCAGTAGTCTTGGCATAACATTTGCCAGAAGTTGAAGATACCACCCTTTACCATAGTACTATGGTAACAAAATATTTAATGTGAATCCTGAAGCTCTCACAGAAATGTGTTCTTCCTTTATGAAGAATGTGCCAGAACACTACATAAATTGCCAGTAATAAACAGGTGAGAATGTATTAGCACCATATGTCTGAGACAATTATTTCCTATTTGGTAAGGAATGGTAATGAGGAATCAGTCTGAAGAAGGATATTCCCAAGTAATAAAAAATTTTTACACTTATCCACCTCAATGCAGTTCTGGGTTACATATAGGATAGATTAGAATCATTGTCAGCTGCCATTTTACTGTTCATTATGCTGTTACACCTTATGTATAAAATAAAGCAAAGATTGCTTCTTTTCAAATGTAGTAATGTATAAGTAATATTAATCTCTGAGTGATGGCACCATTGATGATCTGATGGTACCATTTCCCGTGACTACTCCAAGCCCTGATATCTGATCGTCCTACCAAAAGGGACTGTCTGAAAATCCAGGTTAAATACTGCCCGTGGACAAGTTCACTCTGGCTTCCATGTCTACCCCTGAGTGGCCCCAGAGATGGAGCCCTTGAGGTCCACCAGTACACTGGGACATTCCGCAACCAGTTGACACTGCAGGGTACGCACACAGGATACCAAACCAAAGTTACTTTTGTTCTGGATCCTATAAAAGAGGCACTCTTGTTAGTTATTGATAAGATATCTTTATTAGTCACATGTACATTGAGACACACAGTGAAATGCATCTTTTGCGAAGAGTGTTCTGGGGGCAGCCAGCAAGTGTCGCCACGCTTCCAGCGCCAACATAGCATGCCCACAACTTCCTAACCCGTCGCCTTTGGAATGTGGGAGGAAACCGGAGCATCCAGAGGAAACCCACTCATACACAGGGACAATGTACAAACTCTTTACAGACAACAGTGGGAATTGAACCCAGGTCACTGGTGCTGTAATAGTGTTACGCTAACTGCTACACTACCATGTCTGCCCCTATTGTTTGCTGGCAACACACTTATTCATAAAAAGCATACCAATTAGTGCAAATTAGGGGCAGCTAAGAGTTGCAGCCTTGTGCTCATAGGGAAATGGGTTGGGCATATCTCAGCTCACTTATAATATAGCTGTCAGGAAATGTAAACATTCTATAGATGTGTATTATAGGGTTGCTTCCAAGGGGACCACTGAAAAAGGTGAAAAGCCAGCAATGGAAACAAGAAAACAAGATGATGTCCATACCACCAGATATCTCTACTCTTCAGCCTTGGAGCTCTGCTCTTGAGCTTTCCCAGACTGGTGGCTTTAATCAAAAGCAGGTGATTGATAATTTTTGGCTCAGGACTTTTTGCTATCATATTCAAGCAGCAGTATTCCTAAGGCTAGTCTGTTTAAATTGTTCTTGGCCAATGTGAAACAGTGACCCCTGTTTGTCTCTATGTAACAACCACAAACAGAATAGTGAACTGAGCTTGTAATGGATTAAACATTTACTTCCGATAACAGAACAGGCCTCACAAACCTCCCTCTCTATTTATATTTTGGATTTCTATCAGTCATTTCACAACCCTGTGTAATTTTAAATAATTATTCTGCATTAACACTCCAGGTGTTGTTTACTTTATGTATTTTTGTTCTAATTGTGTTGTCTCTTGTAAAAATTGTGTACAATTTGTGTTTTTCTTGTGAATACTGCTTATATGATGCTATGTGCCTGTGATGCTGCTGCAAGTAAGTCTTTCATTGCACCTGTGCACACATGTACTTGTGCATATGACAATAAACTTGGCTTTGAGACACTTTTGCCTTCTCCCATGCCTCCAGTCTCTGAATTTTTTTTTCACCCAGCATTTCAGACACCATATCTCAGTATCTCTCTCCTTCACTCACTCAGATGCTAGAAGAGAAGTGGCTGGTTGAACTAATGAACAAATGTACTTATGAAAGAAGTTACGTTAAAAAAGCAGCATTTTCTTACTGGGTGGCTACAACACACAAGCAGGCAGCTTCTCTGCTGGGCCATACCGAGGGACCGAGAAATTGGACCCTTGGCACTTTTGGCATGCTAAATGAACATTGCACATAGCTCAAATGCCAAAGTGGAAGTCTCAAATGAAATCATTAAATTGGGACATCCTTGCTTCAAGATACCACTATCAAGGATCGCACCCCACACCCCCGTGACCTGTGTGGGTTAATGCTTATAAAGAGATCTCACCACAGGTTGCCGTGGATATGAGAGAGGATGTTGGAGGGAGGGGAGTGCATTCTGAAGAGGGAGAGGATAAACAGGGTTGTGAGGGGATGTCGTGGTTCTCCTGGAACATGACCCCCACTATGAAGTGAACCCACAGGCACACAGGTGGCCCTGAGCTCCCGAGACCAGCATTGGGCTCATGGATCAAGGGATCTGTGACCTACACTGTGACCCAATCTACAGAAGCTTCCATCTTTACAGAGGACCACCAGCAACAATTCTTTCACATAAAGATTACAGAGGAGGAATTTTTTGAAAATAACACTACACCCCTGGGAAACATGTTAAATCAGGTACACTTACACTTGAGGAAGAGCCAGGATAAATTTCCCAAGGGGTGGGATTTCAACAGGAAATGGGCACAAAAACAGGCAAAGTCTTAAATTCTTTATATTGAAACATTCGTATCAATGTTCTGAGAGTAATTGGTCACATGCTATGATTCTTAAGGTGGTCCCATCTTACATTATACATGCTATGTCTTTCACCCTGTGCAGTTATCACCTTTATCATTAACCTCTGCTGGTCATCCTATTACAGATCTTCCCTTTTAGCCTCTCCATCCTCTTGTCTCTACCTCTACATCATAAAATCTGCTTCCTCTCTAACTTCACAATTCTGATGAAAGGACATCCACCTGGAACATTTCCCCACAGATGCTTCCTGCACTGCTGAGCACCTCCAGCATTTTCTGCTTTGATCTTGGATTTCCCACATCTGCAGTATTCTGCTTTGGTGTTCGTCTCTATTTACTTCATCTGACCCTATCAATATATTCATTTCTACCTCAGGCAGGTCTTTAAGATGATGGAAAGGGGCTAATGAAGTAGACTTAGAGAAAATTCTGCCTTGAAGTATGAAGAGGCAGCTGAAGAGGCAGGAAGGTTTAGAATGAGGTTGGATCCTGCTCAAATGAAGATATAAATAGTCTTTATAAGGAAATTCCTTGCAAAAGGCGTAAAACTTCCAGGGAATGGCTGTCAGAACTCTTCCCCAACTCCAGCTACGATCATTGCAGCATCCATTCATTAAGTAGTACACTCCCCAGTAGCAGGAAGAGTGCTATTGTACGAGTGTATTGTAAGAGTGTGATATGTCCCTATAAGAGCTGTCTGCCAAAGTCTAAACATTCACAGCTGCAAGGACATGTAACAAACAGATCAATAGAAAATGACACAAAATTGTATAACAGAGAGAATCTCATAATCGAAGATTACAGTCTCTGCTGGACAATGATGCAGTTTTGTTGCCAATAAAATGCAGTAAACTAATTTCTAAGCATACCCTGTAAAGCTCACACTTGTTGAGTTTCTGGAGGACTGCCAGTATCTGTGGACCATTCCCTAGGTTAGAGTCTCCACTTTTGGGCAAGGAGGTCAATTTTAACTTTAATTATGGACTTAGCCTTCCTAGGCCTGTCTTGAAGAAACACTGTGCAGAAAATAAAACACTTGGAAGTACATTTGCATTTTTTTCTTAAGCCCTTGAATTTAGAAGTCACTAAAACTTCAGAGGAACTCACACAGAACTGGTATGCCAAGGAATTTAAAGCCTGAATCACCATTTCTATAAACTGCAGATTTATAAAAAGCCAATTTGAAAATATTTGTACTACATCCAATTTAATCATCCATTCTACAGAACAATCCAGACCAAACAAAAGTGAAGCTGCAAAGTCTTAGTAAAAACTGAATAAGTTACATGACCCAAAATCCCCCACAATCATTAGCCTTCAAGCACATGCTGCTGTGCATGCAGCCTGGATTAACTTTTTCAACATTGCGGCAAAGAATATGGAAATCAGCAGCACGAACACTTTCAGGACCACAGGGTGCCAGCAGGTGCAAAGAGAAGATGGCCTAGAGTTACCAGCTCCAGATGAATCCAACTCCTTTGGATGTTTCATCACACCTCCAGCTGCACTGCCATAAAGTCATAGAGAAATCATAGAGAAATGCAGTGGGGAAACAGACCCTTTGGCCCACCAAGTCCACAATGACCATCAAACACCCATTTTTACACTAATCCTGCTCTGACCCAATTTCCCCTCCCCACATTGCCATCAACTCCCCCCCCCCAAGTTTCTACTACATTATGGAGAATTTGCAGTTAACCCACCAACCTGCACGCCTATGGGATGTGGGAGGAAACCGGAGTGCCTGGGAGAAACCTACATGATCACAGGGATAATATGCAAAGTCCATGCAGGCAGCACTGGAGGTCAGGATCAAACCTGGCTCGCTGGAGCTGTGAGGTAGCAGCCCTACCAGCTGCAACACTGTGTCATCCCTGCATACCAGTAAGTGAAAGGAGTAAGCTGACTTATAGGCACACAGGATTTTTCATCTGGGTTATTTACAGTACCATTTGGCAGGTTGACCTCCAGTTCCTCAAGACTCCAGTACAATCTTCTAGGATCTCAGTGAACTTCCAAATTTCAGTGCGCATTTGCAGAGACTGCTGGCAAGCAAAGTCCAGAATCCAAACCACTGTGATTATATCACTTCCATCTGAGGTATTTCTAATTAAAGGAGGATCAAAGTAAAGTTGAATGTTTGCAGCCAAACTGCTGAGGCAAACTGCATTGTAATGATTAGACCTGATCACTTACTGGGACAGGAGATAATGTAGTTCAATCTGCTCATTTTATATAAATATCTGAGAGATATTTATATAAAATGAATGCAACTGTTACTGAGGTCAGATCATAACAGCAGTAAATTGTCACTTCTGCTCTAAGAGCCTTCATTATGGTTGGCATGGAAATCAGTAAATCTCCATCAGCGACTGCCATTGCTAGGTGATGGTTGGAGGTGGAGAGAACGGGGGATGTT
>JAUZTB010000011.1:17921777-17939756 GCA_034780895.1 Rhynchobatus australiae
AAAAGGGTTACCTTCTACAGCTGAATCAAAATCCATTTTCAATGCTCTACCTCACTTCAACTAGCTTTAAAAATAAAAACAAATCCCAGCAGCATCTCTAGAGAACAACTCACTGGAAGCCAGTCTAATTTTTTTCTGTAGACTTTTTAGTAAAAATCAAGAAGATACTCAAGTGTCTCAATTCCACAGAGCTTCACAACCAAAATACAGTGCTGGGAATATCTTACCAATTACGCAGTAGGAACTGGCCCAGGCTGCTGGATCACAGGCTGCTCTGGTTTGCCTCCCTTCTGTTCTGAAATGGGTGTAGTTGGCAAGATTTCATCCTTGGGCTCGACAATGCTGACATGATCAGGGAGAGGTTTCTTGGGTCCAATTTTACCACTTGGGTCCCATGGTAGCATTATTTTAACTTTAATGCCCAATACACCTGTGAATGAATGAATGGGTCAATGTTGCAACAGAACAGGCACCATGGATTATTAAAATACAAACATATTTGAAGTATATTGACGAGGAAAAAATTGTACTTCAGGAAAAAACTTCAACTTATGAACAGACTGAAATTTGCAAAATCACAAGAACATTCAACAGTCAACTTTTCCTAATTACTTCAACTCAAATTTAAAGAATGAACTTTCCCCTTGCACCAGTGAATCCAAAATTTCATAAGCACAATGTAATGTCAAATTAACAATTCAAGAACATCCTGATCTTAAATCTCTCAGCTTGGTGCAGTTACTATGACCCTAAGTTTGACCACAATAGCCACATTTCATTGTAAATTATGATTAACCTTGGCGATATGAAAATGAGCAAAAACAATATTCAGCAGGTTTTTCTTCAAATACAGAAAACTAACCAATAAAGAAAACCACCAGATTTCAAACCTACAGTGGCTATAGACACATGAAAAAAGTTTTGTGCAGCTGGAAGGTACATTATTATTAACCACTGCCTTTTGGACACCATGGGGAGAAATATTTGCTTTTGCCCACTGAACAATGATACACAATGAAGAGTATGCATGGAGTTACAACAGAATTCAGCTCAGTTACATCGTCTCCATGAGCACCTAGAGTTAAATGAAGACACTGTTAAGATACCAGAGAGGAGATTAAGCCTGCATTTTCTGGAAACTAAAAATATTCTGTAGTCCTTTACAAATGTTGGTGAACAATGTGTGGAATGAAAGATTTGCCACTCACCTTGTCTTAGCAGTACATGACGCACAGCTGTATCAACATAGTAGTTCACAGGATCACCACTGTGGATCATTAGACCGTCGACAAACTTCATGGACTTGGCTCTCTGGCCTCGAAGTTTTCCAGAAACTACTACCTCACAGCCCTTGGCGCCGCTCTCCATGATGAAGCGGAGAACACCATAGCAGGCTCTGGAAAGAGGAGGAAAGCACTACATGTTTTTTCAGTTTTATTGACAACAGTAAAAAGGTCATGGCAACGCCAACCTACAAAAGAACACAAAGCAGGATTATCCAGGTGGTCTGGGAGTAACAAGAACACCTTTTGAATGAACACATTTGATAATCTACCAGATGAATGCATTTACGGAACTAAAATAATGCCAGTGCACACAAGAAGATGGCAAACCTGAAAGTAGATCTGTTTCCCAATCACTGTACAAGGATTAGAAACAAAACCACCGATGTCAAGGACATTTGTACTTTACAACTTTAACGGAAAAATTAAAACAAACCATCTTTAATGTGTGACTTGCACCAACAACTCTGATAATTTACTTTATTTTGAAGCAACACCCACCCAATAACCCACATTTCTGTAGTTTAGTTTTGCATGCCACAAAATCTTACTAGCCACCCCCCCCCCGAAGCACTCCAAGTTCAATGGTACAACAACCCATCAACAATCAAGCTCTAAAATTTGCAAAGCGAAGCATGAATTACACTCATCTTTGGCTGAATTTACACAACAGGTAGTGCAAAGCAGTTTTGCCTTGTACTGACATTGGCATTATGGACACTGGGGTTATAGGAGAAAAAATGACTAGCAGTGCTGCCTTTCACAATACTCACTGCTGCAATGTTAAAAACAATTGATGCAGCAGAGGATCCAGCAACCTAAGTGACCTTAGTGACCTGATAATTTGGTTTTGGAATATGCAGAGTTGAACATTGGCCCGAAAGTGGGTGTGCCTGGATTAACAACTGGACAAAAGGTGGCACCTCCAAAAGTTCTACACCCTGCGAGTATCAGTTTATATTTTTGATCTAGCTTCTGTTGTGTGGTAGAACCAATGGCCCTTTACAAAGTAGGTTGACAAGTTTGGCTTTAGCATAAATTAAACAATTTGCTCTGGCAGTAAATACACAGTGCAAACACAGTTTCTCAACCAAGCGTTTTTTTGTATAATTGCCTATAGCCTCGTGATCATATGCATCAAATAACCTCATTTGATTACAGATGCTTTACAAGCCCTTGAAATCTCACTCATTTTCACACACAAGTGAACTTGACACAAAACTTAAGCAAGCTTGAAACCAGCACCTTACCTTCGTACAGCCAGACCTCCCAGCAACTTGTAGCGTAGAGATTCTGCCTGTGCAATGGCACAAAGCCCCCGAGTGGCAACCTTTTCAGCATAAAGCTGGGGGGGGGGGGGGCGAGGGAAAAAAAGCACATTATTCCACTCGACAGCTTAAATTCTATACCATCACTTCTGTTCAGATCAAGTGTGGCCAGGCATTGGCACTGTTCCTTTCAAAATGAAAGCTACTCGTGGACAGAGAAGCCCACGCAGCCAACAGTACGCATGCAACAAAGTATACGCAGAGCCTAAACCCACCTTCTAGCACTTAGTCTGTACGTAATGGCTGATGTTACACCCTATATTATTCTTGGGAGTTGTACAGTGAAAAATAACCCCGTGGTCATAGATGAATAAAAGCCACATCAAGTTGGGAAACAGCCCCTCAGTCATTGTGGAGAGGAAGTTGAAGAGCCCCGTAGCAGGCAACAGGGATATTCCTCAGTAGTTGAGTTGTTTTCTTCAACCTAACTAAAGCCTTAGACTTCAAACAAGATGAACCAACAACCTCCTCAAATTCAGATGGATGCAGAAATTCATCTCCAATTTGCATTTGCTCCCCAATGGAATACAACCCATGATACTAATAGTGCTACATCAATGCCCCACTTTCCTCCATTTTTTCATCACAATGCTGCACCTCACTTCCAAACTTTATGGGAGTTAACTTTCAGAACAGGGAACTGTTCACTCCATGGTGACCACACTCCAAAAGCAAGGTCACCCAAACGCCAAATAGCAAACAGAAACTAAGCTCCAAGACATCACCAGCGTGTTCACGGAAACAAACAAGGATGAGCCTTACACTCAACATTCACAAGACCAAGGTCCTCTACCTCACTCAGACCCCCAACAATAAAACGTGGACCCTTTTCTCAGATCTTTCAACTAATCTGTGCCATCCTGGCTTTTGATCTGTTTGGTGAGGGAAACTGGTTCTTCTGACTTAAGACCACCCAATTTCATACACCTTAATTATGCATTTCTCAATTTCTTTCACAGAAAATACTATTTTATCTAATCTTTAATCATAGCAAAAATTTTCAGCTATACCAACACAATTCTCTTCTGCATCTTCTCCATTAAGACTCAAATTTTGTCCAATACTCAAGTTATGTTAACTTGTGTTTTAGTATCCCCATCCTCATATTCTAACCCTCAGCTAATAAAGCACACCCCAAATCTTTTAATCCATCTTATTGATCTATCCATCTCTGCTTGAAGGATCTATGGACATACCAAGGTCCCCACTTCTCCGCCCACTCCACACCCTAGTATCTCTGCCCATTTACTCTACATCGCTCTGCCAAAATGTCTCACCTCAATTTCCCCAGCACCATCAAACACAAACTTAGCAGCAGTTTTCCATTAAGACAGACGACTTGTGCACTGAAACCTTCTCAGACAAATGCCTAAGTCATCAAAGGACATATTGTTCAGGACCCTGAAATCAGCAGCATAGAACATGCCCATCTGTATCAGGAATCCTGATACAAGTCATATTCCCATCAGACTCGTCATCGAACATCACCGAAGGCAAGGGAGAAAGCAATGCTTCAGTCAACTGAACCAGAGGACTCAATGTTTTAAAAAAAAGTGGCACCAATTTCCTTCAGAAACCCATGCTACAACTTACCTCCACACTTCCTTCAGGGAAGCCAAATCTCTTCTGAACTACAGCAGTCAGCTCACGGATTCGGCGACCTTTCTCACCAAGCACATTCTGAGTCCTGAGAAATTTTAAAAGTTACCTATATTAAACGATCGTTTGTGGAATACATTCTAGCACAACTTGGATTTTCTGAAGCACAGCATGGAGAAGAATTGTCAAATCTTCAGATTACACTTTTTACCTTTAGAATCTTATTCAAGCTTGAAATTTGCAACACAAGTTGACGGGGTAGAATATAAAAGTTGGGATGTTATGTTGCAAATTTATAAAACACTGGTTGGGTTACACGTCTGAGTGCTTTTAACTGAGTTAATATCTGTAACGCATTGCCAAAGGTGGTGGTAGAATCACACATAATTATTACATTTACATAGGTGCTTAAATAGGCAAGGCATAGAAGGACATGGTCCAAATGCAGTCAAACAGGATTAGCGTAGATGGGTAAAAAGGTCAGCATGGACACAGTAGCCCAAAGAGCCCGCTTCTGTGCTATGGATCATTTCAACAGAAGTACGGACCCCACTAGCTTTCTAGCTTATAAAAAGGATACCCAAGAATCACTTAGATATTGGAGCTGGGCATTAGATTTTACTGCTAACATTTTACCCAAGTAGTAAAACGAACAGGGAAGATTTTTGTCTGTGGTTTAGTACCAAGTCCAAAACTAACCTTCAACATTATCCAAATTCAAGACCTAGAATGTTTAGTTGGCATGAGTGAACTATGCACAGAATACAACTTCCAGGTATGAGACAAAGATGACAATATAACTCAAAGCTATTAAGTGCATTAAAACTAATGTTACAAAAAGCCTTCATTCTTTGATGTTTCAAAAAGCACAAACCAATTTGGTCTACAACAAAAAAAATTGTCAAAGTTTTTAGACCAAAACAGGTCCTCCCTCATCTCCAGGATCAAACTGAGTTCTTCAGTCTACAACTATGGTGCAGTCTCAGAATAAGTGGTCAACACAAAATCATTAAGTACATGTGTGCCAAAGGTCAACTGAATTCAGAACTATATGCTAAGAAAGGGCTTCAGGGAATACATTGGAGTGCTGGTGTGGCCAATAATCAAATCAGGGACAACTGCATTGAATGGTGGAGCAGGCTTTCACACCTGCATGGCCTACACCAGTCCCTAATACTCATGAAAGGACTTGAGCAAATCATTGCAAAACTACCACTTTCCAACTTGATGCTTGAAAATTAATGGAATAAGTCACAATGAAAATAAATGCATCTTAAAATAGTACCAGGGCTGCCCAAATGCTTGAGCAACATAAAATGCTGGAGGAGCTCAGCAGGTCAAGGAGCATGTTGCCTGACCCACTGAGTTCCTCCAACATTTTGTGTTGCTCCAGATTTCCAGCATCTACCATCCTTGAGTCTTCCTTGTACATGGCTTTAAGAGTGCTCTCAGAAATGGCAACTGTTAGGACATCATTTAATCTCAGTTTGCTGAGCAATAAGGACACCATTTAATCTCAGTTTACTGACCTGCCTTTACATTACCTATAACCTTACACTCTGTAAGTTACATAACTTAAACTATGAGCTTACAAGATACTCCCAGGTAGGACATATTAAATAATTCCACCCGTTCAGCTACAAGGTGCAGTATGGGGACAATATGCAACATGTACACCTGGGTAATAACCCTGTACCTCTAGTATTTTGGGCTCTTTGGATTAAAGTGACTGCAAGCAGCTTCAGGAACATGCCACAGTATGAAGCCCAGTGAGACCCAGTTGTGGACCAGGGGTGTCCCAACCCCATTTCCACCCAGAGCTGCAGCTTCAGGAGTGTGACCACAGTTGGAAGCACAGTGACCCAACTGTGGACCTGGGGGTGCCCAGCCCCAATCCCACATGGAGCTGCAGCTTCAGGAGTGTAGGAAGCCCAGTGAGACCCAGTTGCAGACCACGGTGACTCCAGCCCCCTCCTCACCTAGAGCTGCAGCTTCAGAAGTATGACCATTAGAAGACGCCCGGAGTGACCCAGTTGTGGATTACAGGCTGCCCAGCCCCATCCCCACCCAGAGCTGCAGGAGCGTGATTACTGTAGGAACCCAGAGTGACCTAGTTGCAGACCACAGTGAGCCTGGCCCCGTCCCCACCCAGAGGTACAGCTTCAGGAGTGTGACCACAGTAGGAAACCCACAGTGATCCAGTTGTGGACCTGGGGGTGTCCCAGCCCCATCCCCACCTGGAGCTGCAGCTTTAGGAGTATAGGAAGCCCAGTGACCCAGTTGCAGACCACGGTGAGCTCGGCCCTGTCCCCACCCTGAGCTGCAGGAGTGGAACTGCTGCTGGATAGCCAGAGTGACCCAGTTGCGGACCTGGGGGTGTCCCAGCCCGTCCCTACCCGGAGCTGCAGCTTGTGGAGTGTGACTACAGTAGTGTGACTACAGTAGGAAGCCCAGAGTGACCCAGTTGCGGACCACGGTGAGCCCGACCGATTCCCACCCGGAGCTGCAGCTACAGGAGTGTGATCAGTAGGAAGCCCAGAGTGACCCAGTTGCCGCCCACAGGCTGCCCGGCCCCGGCCCCAGCCGGAGCTGCAGCAGCCGGGCCCCGGGCGCGGCCTTTTACCTGGTGGCGAGGATGATGATCTCGGTCCGGGTCGGGGTGACGCGCACCTCCACGCCGCTGTAGCCGTCCTCGGCCAACTCGCGGGTCAGGAACTCGTTGAGCTCCGCCTTGAAGATCCCGTCGGCCACGAACTAGAAGAGACGGCGGTCGGCGCCATGTTAGCCACGGGCAGACAATCCCCCTCCATCCTGCCACATCCCCCACCGCCAGCGCTCCGGCCCGGCGCCGCTGTGTGCCGACACCCGTGCGGGACCACCCCCGCCCGGTATTTGCGCCGCCGCCGCCGGACCCGCGCGTTCCCCGCCTCACCTTTCGCTTCTTCGAGATCTGAGCCGCCATTTCCCGCCCCGGCCCCGCGACAAAAAGGAAGACGCCGCCCGGCGGAAGTGATTTAACGGCTCCGCCGCTTCCGCCCGTGGCTTCCCGCCAATGGAAAGGAAGGACGGCTCACGTGGTGCGCAGGCGCGGACGCCTGGCATTGTGGTCTTTGTAGTTTTTCTCTTGGTGATTGGTTTCTTGTTGTCCCAGGTACCAAGAGGCAGTGAAAAGTTTTTGTTTTACATCCCATCCATTCATCAGCACATTGGAGGTGGTACAAAAGGAAAAGCACACGAGTGGCAATGGTGCTTATGTTTCATAAGGAAAGTGTTAACTCTACTGAATGTATCGACCAAATGACACTCAGAATGTAATAAATTTTTGCACCGTTTTTCTTTTTGTATATATTTTATGAATAATGTTGATTTTTTAAATAATAGAGAAAGGAAAGGCAATAACAATCCAGAAAATAGTGTGCAGCAAACAATTTGCTGGAGGAACTGTGGGATGATGCAGTCCTGAATGTAGGGTTTGGACCCAAAATGCCGACAATTCCTCCCCCCCAGTCACTGTTTGACTCGCTGTGTTGCTCCGGCAGGTTGTTTGTTGGTCCAGATTCCAGCTTTTGTGTCTGAAGTATATACTGTTACAGTTAGATAGACAAATAAGGTGCGAGGGCCATAAATTGAGAGATCAGGAGTTCATCTTTAATGTGGATGATCCAGTAGTGAAAGGGCAGGTACTGAAAACAGAGGAAACCAGTGTCTACTTAGTGCTACTCACAGTCTCAGGATTCCTCACGGTTTACTGAAGACAGCAAGATCCCACTGGTATCAGTGAAAATGAGCAGATTCTCTGCTGCGGTTGGCCCTCTTAGGCAGTCCCTCAGGATAGAGGATGACTTGCTTCCACTCTGGTTTTGTTGGTTTTCAGGTGCCTATGAGGCCAATGTGAGCACTCCAGACTGTTCCACAGATGGGACAGTGACTAGCTGACCAGTGAGTAGTTCATGGGGGAGCACATCTTCCTCCACTTATACAGGGCCTCTTTGTGCTTCTGGTGGCATCCTGAATGCTCCTCCTCAACCATGGTTCTCAATGTCATCCCTAATGCTCCTTCTGCATTGAGTGGTCATGAACCAGAGATTCCCAGGAGTCAGTGGGGATGTTGCACTTCTTAGAGCGTAGAGCGAGAACATGATGGAACAGGAACAAGCCCTTTGGCCCACAATGTCTGTGCAAAGCATAATGTAGCTGGGATCTCAATGCTGGAGATACAGGCCTGGGAGAGGACACTGATGGTGCTTCCCTTATCTTCGAGTGGTTGGAAGATAACAGAGACAGCATTGTTTCCTGGAACTACCCGCTGTAGGTAGGCCAACAACAATGTCCCATAAATAGCACTGAGGTAAATGATCAGATTGGTAATGTTGTCTGCTCCTTTTCTAACTTATGTGTCAGTGCTGGCCAATGTGGTAATATCTCCTGGTCTACCTAAAGGTAAATTAGTTGCAACTTTTACAACTAATTAAATTTCAAATGTGGTACATTGTCTGAGAAGGCATTTTTAACTTGAAAAAGAAATGATTTTTTTTGCATGATACCTCTAAAAAGTCGATTTCCTTATGTACAGAAGACTACAGATTCCATAGGCAGGATTGGGGAATGAGTAAACAACACATACCTCCAAGGGTGAGTGGATCAGAGAAGTTACTTGTTTCTCGGTCAGGCGATCACTGTAGATTGTCTCAAGCTAACACCGTACTCTTCTGCTAAGCTGCAGGTTCTGGGTAGGTGCCTGAGTTTTCATCTCAACTACAAAGGTCAGCAAGGAGCCTCAGGTTTTATACCTGATATTTACTGAATGAATCAATTTCAGTAAATCCAGAGATAGCAGAGCTACAACTGCATATTTAAAGAGGAAATCACCTGGGGCTCCTAAGTTCTGAGCTTTCACCAGAGCCCCTTGTTTGAACTCCAATAGGATAAATGTGTCATGAGGACTGGACTGATCTTTCTTGCTGAATTGCTTCCTGGTAATCATCATAAGGTTCAAACAATATCATCAGAATAATAGCAGTTGGAAGAAGTGGAGAGGAGAGGGGAGGAGGGTGTGAAGGAAGGGTTACCAAAGTCAAATTCTATCACAATAAGGCAGTTTGTTTCCAATCCCAGCCTACTTTTGCAGAGGTCCCTGATCAGATGCAGCAAGCTATTTATCTCCTAAAGTAGCAGCCATCAATTTCTTGTAATCGGCAGCTTGAAAGATTGTGAACAGCAGGTTATTAAACAACGCAAGGCATTTCATACATGGACCAGAGAAGGAAGTCTTATTTCATCATTGATTCTACCACCAGAACCAGGTAACATTGTTTATTTGTTGCATTATTTATTGACTGCAAAGCTACATTGTAAAAATTATGCACTGCGAATTAATTTTGTGAATAGTCCTTTATTTTAATTAATAACAAAATAGACAACCTCCATAGCCTATTGGTACAGAATCCTTTGGGATTTCTGACAGATATAAATGCAAATATATTCATTGTTTTTTCTGTGGTGAAATTCATATTACTCTTTTCAGTTGTTTGTGTCCCAGCAGGTAGGTAGAACCTCTTCAATCACTTGTAAGGTTATTAACATATTATAAAGCTGTTTGATGCACATAAAGTCCATGTGCCCAGTGATTTATAGAGAAACCAGAAGGCTCCATTTTCAATAGAATTGTGAAGCTGTTTGCAGTTTATACTAAATGCTGCTAACCATTCTTCATAATTCTCTTTTTAGAGGCCCAATACTAAGTACAGTTGATTTATCAAACAAAAATCATATTTAGATTACACCTATATTTGTCTGAACAAATTCAGACATAATTCTGTGATGCTGATTCCAGGGTCCTGAGGAAGGATCCCGACCCGAAACGTTGACTGCCTGCTTTTCTCCACGGATGCTGCCTGGCCTGCTGAGTTCCTCCAGCATCATTGTGTTTTTCATTTAGATTCCAGCACTTTGTTTCTCTTCTCTAAAAGATCTGGTTCAATCTGCATGCCTTCATTTTTGCTTTTGCCATGTTTCATGCCCTCAGCAGGGTGCTTTAATATTCGTAAAAGGAATGCATGTGATGGTCCAAAGAATTCTAATTAATTTTTAACTGATGTTAGCAGTGTATAATGGGAAATAATATAATTATTAAAGTCTAGTCTAATAAAACTTCATATTCTAATATAGAACTTGGAGAGCCTCAAGCTGCATGTCAAAGAGCAAATTGCAGTTTGAGACTGCAGACTGAGTATCACTGGCATAGCCAATTTAGTGCTACTCATTATGGATGGACCCATTTCCTAAGAGAGACCTAATGCTCCCCCATGCTGAGTGTTGCAATTCTAAGATTTCTCAAAATTACTGACAATGGTGCAGATTGCCGTGAGGGTCCATCTGTTACTCCATGGTGGTGTCTGTCCACGTTCAGGTTGAGGTAGTTCATCCCAAGGTTTAGTGGTTGTTTAAAGTTTTCCTAATGCATGCATCACATCTTTCCCTTTCTTTGAGTTATTTCAAACTTGTTGACATGACATGAGGTAGCTAGAGTTCTTTCCTTGATGACCTAAGTGGTTTGAGGACAGAGGGGATGGTGACCATAGTTTCCAGAATCTTTCAGAGCAGCAAATTAAAGAGAAATTTGGAAATGTATCTGAGATATGGCAGGCCAGAAGCAGGCAAAGAAATTGTGTGTCCCTCCAAATTATTTCAGTGTAATTTAAAAGAATGAGTTATTTTTAAAGTGAAAACAATTATTTAGTGAAATGGATGTCAATATACACAGAGCAATTTCTTACAAATGTTCATGACAATAATGAGTAAGCGCTTAATCAATTTTTAGCAATGATGCAAGGCATATAAGGCCAACTCCTTGCCCTTCCCTGAATCATACCAACCTGATCATTAAAATAGGTTGATGTTGCCTTAATATCTCACAGGAAGGGGAGGATCATCCAAAACATTGCACTCTTGTGGAATTTTGGCAAGGTGTGTCCCTGTTCATTTCCCATTATGCTGAATTATTGCTAGATCATGGACATAGGTTAGTTGGGATCGCTGCAAGTGTGCATCAGTGTAGAAGGTGGAAGGCCAAATCAGCCTTAGTTTGGGTACATTCACTAGAGAAACTAATGGTTGACAAGCAATATCAGCCTTTTGCAGAATCAGAACCCAATTGTGGAGCAAAGTGACGGGTATGCAGTGGTGGTGAGGGAGAGGTGGTGGAAGAGAAGGAAATAATTGAAAAACAGAGATGGGATAAAACCAGAAAGTGAACATAAATATTGGCATTGGTTTATCATTGTCACTTGTACTGGGGTACAGTGAAAAACTTGTCTTGCATACTGTTCGTACAGATCAATTCATTACGCAGTACATTGAGGTAGCACAGGGTAAAAACAACAACAGAATAGAGAATAAAGAGTCACAGCTACAGAGAAAGTGCAATGAAGGTAGACGATAAGGTGCATGGTCACAGCGAGGTAGATTGTGAGGTCAAGAGTCCATCTCATCTTATAAGGGAACTGTTCAATAGTCTTATAACAGTGGTATAGAAGCTGACCTTGACCCTGGTGGTATGTGCCCTCAGGCTCCTATATTTTCTGCCTGATGGGAGAAGGAAGAAGAGAGAATGACCTGGGTGGGTGGGGTCTTTGACTATGCTGGCTGTTCACCAAGGCAATGAGAGGTATAGAGCGAGTCCATGGAGGGGAGTCTGGTTTCTGTGATGTGCGGGGCTGTGTCCACAACTCTCTGCAGTTTCTTGTGGTCCCAGGCAGAGCAGTTGCTGTACTAAGCCGTGATGCATCCAGATAGGATGCTTTCTATGGTGCATCGATAAAAATCGGTGAGTGTCAAAGGGGATGTGCCAAATTCCTTTAGCCTTCTGAGGACATAGAAGCACTGGTGAGCTTTCTTGGCCGTGGTGTCTACGTGGTTGGACCAGGACAGGCAATAGTGATGTTCACTCCTAGGAACTTGAAGCTCTCAACCTCAGCACCATTGAGGTAGACAGGTGCATGTGCACCACCCTTTTTTCTGAAGTCAATAACAACTCTTTGTTTTGCTGACATTGAGGGAAAGGTTGTTGTATGACACCATGTCACTAAGCTCTGCATCTCCTTTCTGTACTCTGACTTATCATTATTTGAGAAAGGGCCCACTACAGTGGTATCATCTACAAACTTGTAGATGGAGTTAGAGTACAATCTGGCAATGCAGTCATAAGCGTATAGAGAGTAGAGGGCTGAGGACTCGGCCTTGTGGGGCACCAGTGTTGAGAATAATCGTGCTGGAGGTTTTGCTGCCTATCCTCAGTGATTGTGGTCTGTTGTTCAGAAACTAAAGGATCCAGTTGCGGTGGGAGATGTTGTCCCAGCTCTTGGAGTTTGGTGATGGGTTTGCTTGGAATTATAGTATTGAAGGTGGAGTTGTAGTCAATAATCAATAGTCTAACATAGGCGTCTTTACTGTCCAGATGCTCCACAGATGAGTGTAGGGCTAGGGAGATGGTGTCCACTGTAGACCTGTTTCAGTGGCAGGCAAATTGCAGTGGGTCAAAGTTTTCCGGGAGGCTGGAGTTAATGTGTGCCGTGACCAGCCTCTTGAAGCACTTCATGATGGTGGATGTCAGAGCCACCAGTTAGCAGTCATTAAGGCATGTTACCTTGTTTTTCTTAGATACTGGGATGATTGTGGTCTTCTTAAAACAGGTGGGAACCTCGGATTGAAGCAGGGAGAGGTTAAATATTATACAATTGATGAAAATAATGGAGGATTAACCTGCCCATTGCATAAGAGAACCACATTTTACAGTGAAGAGATTGACTCATCATTTAAATTTCATAATTGTATTTTGCAATTGGGCTTCAAAGATTTTGAATTCAAATATCCTCTCAGATACCCATTTCACAGTCATTTCTATTTTCATTTCAAATGATGACCAATGTACTGACATTTTACAGGATTTGCTGAAAAAAACAAATTAGACCTTCCATCGATAATGCCAGATAATGATATAGTTTGTTGTGTGCACACTGAAATGCTGTGCTCTTTCTTAGGGACCGGAGTGTTAATTTATTTCTGATATCATGGAGAACTAAGTTTCTTTAAACCGTAGTTAGTCATCACCAGTCCTTGTTGGGTTTTGAAGGATTGTGCTAGTTTATCACGCTCTCTGCAGTCTACTAGCCAGCTTATAATTCAAATAGCTAAGCTGTGATGTTATGCTATAACTGCTATGATGTTCAATTTATTTTTGATTCTCTCATATGGAACTTTTCAAAATGCTTTGGGCTGGTGATTTATCTGACAAATGGTCTTTGAGGCACTGTGAGGTCAGAGATATTATGGTAACTGCAGAGGTTTCCTTATGAAAACGTATTGTTTGCAATACACTAGAGACAGGCACACAATCGCACTCAACGAGGCATTCGTCCTGAGAGTTCAGCTGAAACAGGCTAAATCTGTTCTGTTGGCTGATTGTGGACTGAAAGCTTGGCATCTGATCACTCTTTAGTTTCCTCTGTTGGTGGCCCTGTAAAGTTGGGTGAAGATGGGAAGGGGCCTTGGCCATGGGATTACTCATCACGACCAAAGGCCTAGTTCAGATTGACATTCCACATATGCACACAAATACGATATGGATAGGGAGAGAGGGTATTGTGCAGCATGTGGTGATGCCTTTGAAGAAAAGGCAGAGCTTCGGGCATTGGTTCTTAACCCTCAGGCACTGCTTCATACCCACTTCCATCCCCACTGCTGCTGCCTTAGTAGCCTGTATTAATCATGTGCCAAGGGAATAACGACAACACTGATCTCACATGACCTGCTGACATCCAGTGATGTAGGCAATGGCTCTCGGCTCTGACTTTGCTGCCTCCATTCTGCTGGACAGTAGGACCCCAGAGAGAGAGATGATTGCAGTTACTTTTTCCAAACAAAGAAAACTGCCAGCTCTTCTGCAGATTTATTTCAACAATTAATATGCATTTATTTAGTTTGCTTTTTTTGAAGTGTGCTTAGCTGCCTCTCATCAGCATATAAGTGAGAGGTATTACAAGATACTGATTTCAAATCCATTATTGTTGGAGATCAAATAAAAAAACATTTTAATGGCTATATAGGAAGTAAATTGTGTGGATAACATATTGAGAGTTGAAAATATGACCCAATGTAGCAAATAGATTAAGAAACAGTGGCATGTGAGGAATGAGCTCAATCACATAATCAACACAACATCACCAGCCAAGGCAGTTCCCAGGCTAAAACAAGACAAAGAATTGCATGAGGCAATGAGAAATGTAAAATATTTTGATCAAGAGAGCACGCAGGATAAGCAAACTTTCAAACAGAAATAGAAAGTCAAATGTAGAAGCCAAGTGGTGGTTGGAAACACGTGAAGCAGTTTGGGCCTTGCTCTTTTCATTTCAGTTTAAACTACCCTCTTCCCTTGGGTGATAACAGACCACAAATACCTGCTTCCTTTCCCTCATACATGCACTGGTAACTAAAATAACTTCAAATTCAAATGCTGAAAGATAAACTGTGCCTATAGCTGTATGTTGTAGGAAATAAACCAGTCTCATCATCTGAATGGTGAGTTGACTTGTCATTAGTTGGCTTTAGAATTTTACTGGTCATCCACGGATTAGAAAAGCACATGGATACAACTGTCATGCGATGCCCATTTTATTGAGTTTCTGTAGCTTCATGTACTTAAGTTCAATTGACTTCAGTTTTTAAGATTGTTGGAAGCCAGAGTGATAGAAACATAGAAAACCTACAGCACAATTCAGGCCCTTTGGCCCACAAAGCTGTGCCGAACATGTCCCTACAATAGAGACGACTAGGCTTACCCATAGCCCTCTTTTTCTAAGCTCCAGGTACTTATCCAAAAGTCCCTTGAAAGGCCCTATCGTATCCACCTCCACCACTGTTGCTGGCAGCCCATTCCACGCACTCACCAGTCTCTGAATAAAAAAAACTTACCCCTGACATCTCCTCTGTACCTACTCCCCAGCACCTTAAACCTGTGTCCTCTTGTGGCAACCATTTCAGCCCTGGGAAAAAGCTTCTGACTATCCACATGATCAATTCCTCTCATCACCTTATACACCTCTATCAGATACCCCCTCATCCTTTATCGCTCCAAGGAGAAAAGGCCGAGTTCACCCAACCTGTTTTCATAAGGCATGCTCCCCAATCCAGGCAGCATCCTTGTAAATCTCTTCTGCACCATTTCTATGGCTTCCACAACATCCTTCATGCAGTGAGGCGACCAGAACCGAGCACAGTACTCCAAGTGGGGTCTGTCCAGGGTCCTATATAACTGCAACATTACCTCTCGGCTCCTAAATTCAATTCTGCGATTGAAGGAGGACAGAGACAACCTGTGCAGCTGCTTTGAGCATCCTATGGACTCTGACCCCAAGGTCCCTCTGATCCTCCACACTGCCAAGAGTCTTTACCATTAATACTCTATTCTGCCATCTGCCACAGTGATGTGGTGGACAATAGGATGCCAAAGACAATCTGTATCCAGCTGCTGACCAGAGACGATCTGTTTGTTGCAAACCCTGATCTAGTTCAAGATTAAATATTTACTGCACAGGAAATCTTTGCAGATTCAGTACAAACACAATTTTTTGTATGGCCCTGCACCTTAGTATTCAGGATCTGTTTCCCTACATTTCCAAACAATTTTTTGTGTAGTAAATGTTTAAATTTGAATTGGATCTGGATTTGCAACAATTAGACTTCATATATAATGGACTAGGGGCTTTTGTGGTCAGCCATCATGTTTCTGAATTCCCACTGGCCCTGAGATTTTATGAACATCTTCACCCACTGACAGCCTGTTTCAGAACACCATTGGTTGTACTGAGGGAGGTTTGCAGTACGTGGTAGAGAAGGAGCATGGGGATGAGGTTCAATGACCAGCCTTCCTAGAAGAAGAAAAGGCTTCTAATCCTCCGTCATGCTATGCAGAAACCCAGCACTGGAATGCCCCAGGTCTCTGGATAAAGGTAATAGGCTTAGTACTCTTTATTCCCTTCCTTGACAAACCCCGGTAAACCATATTTGGTTTTTGTGATTATTTCAGCCAGTTGTAAACTAGTGTGTAACGGGAAGAACATCCCCATTTATTTATGCTTTCTAATTTATTTTAAGGATTTAGATGTTTAAGGATGTAGATGCTGCAGGTAAGGCTATCATTTATTGCTTGCCTTAATTGCCCTTTGAAAAAGTAGTGGTATGACGACATCTTGAATCATTGGAGAACCTTCACCAGAAAGACTTCAATGTCCTTTGTGGTAATGCGTTCCACAATTTAGCCCCAGCAATGATAAGGGAATGGTAATACATTTCCAGTTCAGGAAGGTGTACAACCTGGAGGGTAAGCTGCAGGTGGTGTAAAAGATAGCTGGGAACGCAAGGGTTAACAACTGGCAGTGTAAGAGTTAATAGTATGCTTTTCATTGTAAATGGGTTCTCAAGGTAAAGAATGATCTCAGGTTTGGTGTGATTTAGTTTTGCCTAGTTTCAATGTCAGATGCATGTGGGGAAGAAGTAGTTTTTTTGACATATCTTGTTATGCTAGAAACTTTATGTGAACAATTGCCTGTAAATGTAACTTCTCACCTAGCTTTCCCTCGAAAATGGGTATAAAGGTAGGCTGAGTGGATTTTGTATAGAGTTAGGGTTACATGGTTTGCTTTCTCTCTGTCTTCCCCCACTCCCGCTAGCGAAAGCTAATAAAGCATTTATTGTAAGTTCTTTGGTTCTGCTGTTGTCTGATTTTTTTTTACAGAAGCTGGGGTCGACTTTGACAGTGGTAGTGCTCCAATGTGCCTGCTGCCCCTTATCCTTCATTGTGGTAAAAGTCATGGGTTTGGAAGATGCTAAGTGGGTTTCTGAAGTTCATTTTGCAGATCGTACATTCTTCAGCCATTGTGTACTGGTGGCAGAGCAATTGACTGCTTAGGGTGAAAATTGGGTGCCAACCAAGCAATTAATGATGGGTTTCTTGGATGTTGTTGAAACTTCACTCATCCAGACAAGTGGAAAGTATTCCCTCACCCTCTGCTTTGTAAGTGGTAAAAAGACTTTGGGGTGTCAGGGGATGAATCACTTGGAATGGAATTCCCATTCTCTGACTTATAGGCACAAAATTTATGTGGTTGACCCAATTGACTTGCTGGTTAGTGATGACCCCAAGAAAGATGATGGTGGGAGAATCTGTGACGATAACTATTGAATATCAAGAGTAAGTGGTTAGGCGCTTTCTTGTTGGAGATGGTCATTGTATGGCACTTCTGCAGCAGGAATGTTACTTGCCGCATCAGTTCATGCATGAATATTGTGTCGGTCTTACTGCATATAGGCATGGACATCTTCATTTGCTGTGGTGTTGCTAATAGAAATGAACATTGTGCAATCATGAGTGAATGTGCCCATTTCTGACCTTGTGATGGAAGTAAGGTAATTAATGAAGCAGCTAAAGATGGTTAGGCCTAGGAGACTGCCCTGAGGAGCTCCTGGAATGATAACCTGGGGCCGGGATGATTGAACTCCAGCATCCACTACCATCTTCCTTTGTGTGAGATATGTCTCCCAGTAGTGAAGTGTTATTCCCTTGATGCCCATTGACTTCAAATTTGCAAGGGCTCCTTGATGCCATGCTAAGTGAAATAAGATAAGATTTCTTTATTAGTCACATGTACATTGAAACACACAGTGAAATGCATCTTTTGCTTAGAGTGTTCTGGGGGCAGCCTGCAAGTGTCGCC
>JAUZTB010000011.1:18095398-18105936 GCA_034780895.1 Rhynchobatus australiae
ATGGGATGATGAATTAAGTAGCAGACAACCAGAAGTTCAGGGTCACTCCAGCAATCTAAACGCAGGTGTTCTGCAAAGCATTTGGTTTCTCCAGTATAAGAGAGGGCCACTTTGTGAATACCGAATGCAGTACACCAGATTGAAAGAATTATCAGTGAATCACTACATCACCTGAAAAGACTGCTAGAGTCCCTAGATGGTGGGAGGGGAAGACGTGAAAGAGCAAGTACTGCACCTCCTGCAGGTGCCACATGACAAGAATAGTCAGCAATGATGGAAGAGTACACCAGCAAGTTATGAAGGAAGCAAGCCCTTTGAAATGCTGAAGGGAGGGGGAGGATGCATGTCTGTTGGAGGAATCCTATTGGAGCTATGGACATTGGAAAGGATGACCTGTTGAATGAAGAGGCTGGTACAGTGGAAGGCAAGGACGAGGGGAACTCTGTACTTGTCTATTCAAAAGCAATAACGCAATCACAGCTGGTCTTCAAAAAAGGTACTATTGTCTATAAATTATTTTGAGATGTACTGAAAGACACTATGCAAATGAAAGTCTGACTTCCACTGGAGACACAAGAAACCACAGATGCTAGAATCTGGAGAAAAAGCAAACTGCTGGAGGAACTCTGAGTCAAGCAGCATCTGTGGTGGCAAAGGAATGGTCGACGTTTCAGGTCAAGACCCTGCATCAGTCCCTTTGCCTCCACAAATGCTACTTGACCCAGCAAGTTCCTCTAGCAGTTTGTTTTTTAACTCAGCCTTTGTGTGTGTTATTACATACATTATGATGACCATAGTATCACCAATGCATAAAGCTGCTCATCCAGAAGATTCTTATAAGTCGACTCTGCCAAGTAGTTGTGCAACACAGACTGGAATTTAATTTCACTTCCTACACCAGATGTGCAGGAATATTCAATAAACATTGCATCATTCTTGCCAGTTAAATCTTATCCTGGGAATAGAAACAAGGAAAAGCTAAATACAAATTGTTTACCAAATATCATGCCAATGTAAGAGGCAAAGAGTAAAAACAGCAGAAATGTATTTGTAAATTTAAGAGTCAACTATTTTGGAAACAGGATTATGGGACATGTTTGAACCAGAGTCTTGTATATGCGCCTGCACGAGGTGTTAAAAAAAAGGCAAGAATGGGAGATTCTGGACAGATTACATCATCCTTCCATTCCCCCATCCCCAGCTGGCTAAAAAGGACTCCCACTTGTGTTGATGTTTTTCCTCAGAGGCCTGGAAATCCAGTTCAACCAAGTCTGCTGGAATCATCATTAGTAGAGGCGGACACCCCGGAGATTTTATAAACAGCTCCAAGACCTGAAAATTAGCTAGGTCAAGTACTCATCGTGGGGAAGAAGTTTAACCAGACGAGTGATTTTTTGCTTAATTTCAACTGGCATCCTTTATGAAGTTGAGCTCATCGAAAACTATGCTTCCCATATCTTAACTTTACTGTTCCTATCCTAGTCTGCACCAGTCTTAATCACCCATCACCCTTTTTTCTCATGAACTTATGGTAGCTCATGGTCTGGCGACAGCTTGATTCAAAAAAAAATCTGATCCATATTTCAAATCCTTCCAAGGTCTTGCCTGCCTCCATTACTGTAACATTTTAAGTGTGGAATTCACAAATGTACTCCCCCAATTCTGACCTCATCGTATATTTTAATTTTAATTGCTTAAGCATTAATAACCATTCTTTAGCTGCTTAGGGTCTAAACTATGGAACTTACTTCCTAAATTCTCCATCATTTTCTTAAGAGATCTCTTTCAGACTACTTCCAGCTATGAGGCCTGGTATCAAATTTGTGTGACCACACTCCTGTGAAGTACCTTGGGCCATTTTATTACATGATGCAAGCTACATGATATTATGCAACAGCTTACATAATCACAAGCTGTTGCATAGTAGAAAGCTGGGTTACAAGTACAGGAAAACAAAAATCTATTAGTGGCAAAACAGAAGGCATTAAAGAATTAGCACTGGTATATACAAGGATAAGATTGCCCTCAACTACTCTCATAAAAAGGACTATTTGCAATGCTGACTGTTGCTTTCACTTCACTTCTGCTCCAGCATTTAGCCAATCTGTTAACCACTAGGTACGTGATTATTTGGGAATCAGGGTATAAGCTAATTGCATTTACAAATATAAAATGCAATGAGTAACAATTGTAAAGTGATCTGAATATACATGCACATACATGTATATTCGTTAATAAAACAAAAATGCAGAGTTTGAGAATGTGTGTCATTTTGTGCACTTTTAGTTATCTTCTAAGATCTGTAACAGGAATGGAAATGCTGACCAGCATCAAATCATAATTATTAGCTAAACCAATAAAGATATGCATTTATTACAGAACTTTCATGGTCTCAGGGCTGAGCGTAATGGCAAGATTAAAGTTACATCCAATCATGTTCCGAACAGAGAACAAGAGAAAGTCCAGCAATCTTCTTGTGCTAGTTAAGATCCTGGAGAATATTAATGATGTCAAAATAACATCTGGAGTATATAACAAATCCCATAAGTAGCAGACAGTTGTGCCATATTTGATAAATTGATGAATCTTAAAGTTAAGTTATGCAAGTTTTGCTTTATTAAATAAATACACTCATTAAGTTCATTTGTTACAGTATATTTAAAAAGATACTGGCATTCTTCAGAGACTAGTCACAAACTTCTATGGGACATGAATGTTCTGTTTCTGCACAGAATGTTAATCTTGTCACTTTTCAAACAAATTAAAAGGATCTGTTCCAATTCCAATTTTTCTCTAAAAATTAATTGTATGATTAACTGATTAAGAATTAAATAAATGGAAAATTTGTGAACAAAATACAGTAATCATTTACCACTGTGCTGCAGTCCAGATTCATCAAATCCAGCCTTTTTAGACCATCTATGAACTTAAGCAGGATTTACTTCAGACTAGTGTTTTCCTGGTTAAGCCCACAGACGGAAGTTATAAAAACACTGTGTACCAGCACCACAGCCCTTAGTTATCCAAACATTAATGGCATTTTATTATCCAATGTGCAAGAATGCTATTCTGGGCACTGTGCCAAGTGACAAAATGTACATTGTATAACTCAAGTACAACCTAGCTATAACTGTAGTGTACCAGTAAAAATCTGAATTAGATCATGCCTCATGCAACATTTGAAATTAAATTAGATGAAACTACAGATACAACTTTGAAAGAAAATATTTATCAACATTTAGCATTTTTTTTTAGAAACTGCAATTTTCTAATACAGTCTCCAGGTTACAAAAGGGTTCCGTTCCCAAGAACTGTTCGCCAGGTCGCAAATGAACAGAAAGAGCAGCTGCCAGTAGGCCTCACTGACTTGGTGAGTGAATGAGGGAGTCCGCTCAGTACTCCCAGCTCTGCTCAGCTCAACCCAGCCCGATTGCTGCGGCTTGGGGGTGTGTGTGATAGGGACAGAAGGCACATAGAAATGCCCCACTTCCACCTGGCAGAAGATGCCTGCAGCCCCACAGCAGCTGGCAAATGTCCATCCTGCTAATCTCCCAAACATGGCAGTTGTCTTTATAATCAAGAAGAAAATGAAATAGAACCGTGTTG
Organism: Rhynchobatus australiae; assembly: GCA_034780895.1. Taxonomy (NCBI): domain Eukaryota; kingdom Metazoa; phylum Chordata; class Chondrichthyes; order Rhinopristiformes; family Rhynchobatidae; genus Rhynchobatus; species Rhynchobatus australiae. Next base: position 18,099,005 of record JAUZTB010000011.1, read on the forward strand.
TTCAACGCGACTCAACTAAATGACAACATGCAAAAGACTTAACTGCAGGTTCTGTTGTCTTTGAACAGATAACTTTAAAAGAAAAATAAAATGAAATAATCACATTCTCAAAACATGTTTGCTAATGGGGATGACTTAACTCTGTAGTGCATGACGTTCCAAAGTTTTCTTTTGGGTTGCAATGGAAAGGCAAATGCGTTAAGAGTACTATCATAAAAATATGCAACTACTTAATTAGCTTTCATCCAGCACATATCAACCAAAACAGATTTAATGTTATTGCAGCTTCTTTAATAATTATGATATGCCACTTACCATATATTTAACTGAAAAGCAAGAATGACCATTTGTATATATAGAACCTTCACTGCTTCAGGGCATTGCAAGATTTGTATGCCCAATTAAGTACTTTTGAAGTGTTTTAGGAATCTCCCTGTAGTCCACCATAGTGAAAGTCATTGCTAGTTTCCTTTTCAACAGCATTTTCCCAGTGCCTCAGCAATTACCCATGACAACTCCAACAAAAATGTAGAGAGCAGCACCAGCCACTACATGTCTTTCTTTGACTCCAATTGGAAGGCACCGTAGAATACCCATCTCGATCATATGCTATGATACAGGCCTACAACCAAACATTCTCAGTGAAGACCAGTGTCAAAAGGCTGTGTCATCGCCCAAATACTTGTCTCAAACTTACGTGCCACATTGTTGCATCTCACCACCTACAAACTTGTGGAAGGCCTCAGTTTAATGCCTTACCCAAAAAAACTGGCAATGCAGTCCTACTTCAGTTCAGCACTGGAATGTCAGTCTAGATTTTTGTTTCAAAGCTTCAGGTGTGGGACTGGAACTTCCAACTTCCCACATCAAAGACTTTTAACATGGCCAACATTCAAAGCTTTTCACAGGAACATTTTCAAACAAAATCTGACACTAAGCTACACAAGAAGATATTAAGGCAGAATGCCAGAAAGCAGTCAAAGAGTTCAATTTTCAGCTAAAAGTAAATGAGAGAGGAGAAGCTTGGCCTTGCCAGCTTACTCACATCATTGTTTGATGTGTCTTAAAATCTAGAATGCAGGAAAGATCAGAATTAGATGGGTGCAAATATCTGGGGTTACAAGGCTAGATGGGACAACAAATATACAAAAGTCAAGGCAATGCTGAGGTTTGAAATCAAGATGGAAAATTTTAAATATCAAGACATAACCTGTAGTCAATATAGGATGTTGAGCTCAGTGTGGGTGCAAGCTAGCAGCAGTGAATATTCGTAGGGCCTCAGGTTTCTAGAGGTTAGTTTGTGGGAAGCCACACTGGAGCACATTGGAATAGTCAAATCTAGAAGTAACAAAGAAAATACTGGGAATACTCAGCAGATCAGGCAGCATTTGCGAAAAGTGAAAGAGTTAGTGTTTCAGGTTGATCACCTTTCATCGGAACTAAATAACAAAAAAAGATAAGAACTTTCTGGAGCAGATGTGCTAAGAAAGTACCCAAGTTGGGTAGTGTAATGGAGGTAGGAATAGGCTGTCTAGGGATGCCAATGTGCACTCAGAAGCCCATCTTGAAAGTAAATACAACACCAAAAGGTTCTGAAGAGTCTAGTTCAGCCTCAGATAGTTGCCAAGTGGAATACAATTTGTGGCAGCAACTGAAGACAATGGCTTTAGTCTTCCCGAATTTAATTGGGGAAAATTTCTCTTCATCCAATACTGAATGTCAGACAAGTGGAGACAGTGAAAGGATCAAGAGAGGTTGTGGTGTGGTAGAGCTGGGTGTAGCCCATATATTTGTTGAGAATGACACTGATTTGGTGATGCTGCTGCTGAGGACAAGCTACTTTTCAGTTCCCAAACAGATGGATTTCTTAAGAAAATATGTGTGTGTTTCAAAGTCACTGAATGACTTAATTACTTTGTAATGGCTATGTTAACGTACTCCAAATTTCACAGAATCCTTTCTATAGTTTACCCAATGTTACTCTAACTACCCAGTGAGATCACTGCTCACAAAGCCCATATAGTCTTCCTGCTTCTAACTGTGCAGTCACACAGCACTTCTTTGTCTGTCTTCTGCTACCACAACGTTCCACACTGTTGCAAGGTAGTAGAATAACACATTGAGACTTGCAGTACACTTTCACTTCTGGCACTCATAACATTTAATAGCTATGCTAAAATAAGTGCTGAGTCAGGATTAAGCAGATCTCAATTAAATCCATTTTTACTACCAGGTATGCTTGGTCATGCATCATTTTATGATGATTCAAAGTGCATTTTTGAACAGAATGGTTTGAATTATAAATGTTAAAGATTAATAACAGAAGAGCTGTGCTCAGGTTGGAATTTGCTTGAACAATCTGATGAATGATGCAGGTCATTAATTAGAATCTTAACTCATCTTGTACCATACCAATGTCCAAATTTACTGTACAATAAATCTAGTAACAAGGGCAATAAAATCAATTTTGAATCAGGAACTCTGTTCACCGAACAAACCAGCCATATGGCACTATATACATATATAAGAACAACAGGAAACAGGTGCCATAATTCAGACTGAAGTTGGCACTGAATGGCAATGAGCAAGCCTGACCACTTTAAATCAACCTTACAACTTTAAATCACTTAATAAAATATGAGAAAGCAACCTTTGATTCATTTTCAGTATCTGTAAATATCTTTATAAAAATTATGGTAGAGGCTGCAAAAGAGCAGGCCCAGTGTCCTCAATTGGATGAGGCAGAGCTTCGAGCTTTTGACCTTAATCATTAACTCTGTTTCATTTACCACAGATGCTCCCTGGCCTGCTGATTGTTTACAAGATTCTCTTATTTGTATTATTAGAGCTTTAACAAAACTAGTTATATAGCACAAGGGTAAAATGAGTTAGATGGTATGGAGAGGCCAGCAATCTGATTGTCTTAATTTAACTCTAGAGGATCAGTGCCAAAGTTTGAAAACCAATACAAATAAACACTCATAGAGCTTCAATTTTGAACATTAAAAAAAAATAAATCAGGGTTGCCAGCTCNNNTCTGACCCATTTTTTCCTAAAGAGCTTGTTTTCAAGAGTGCTGTCCTTCTAAGTCTCTGTTTATAACAGCAGCAGAAGGGATTGGGTGCGACCTTTGTTGTTGACCTCCCCTCCACTTATTCTCACCTGGGGAACTGCCATAATTTGTAATTAGAAATTGCTTTTGTGGTTTGTAATTTATATTGGTACACGTGTTCTTCAGATTTAGATTGAAATTATTACAATTTCTGTTTCATAATTTTGAAACAGCCACCCCTTATTTTTAATTGAATGGCTCAACTGATGCAGCTTGTTGGTGATGGAAGCACATAGACTATAGAATCATTAACAACCTTTGACCATATCTGCACTAAAGTATTACAACAGGAAAGTATTGTACAATCTCTAACACTATACTGTTTATTACTTTATAACTGACTATCTCAACAATGCTGGACTTCAACAACCTTCCTTTACATGCACTATACTGCAGTCCAATGTCACTACATTTTCCCACTTCAATTGATGATACTCATGTGTCTAAAGGCCTGAAGCATTGAGAAATTCTCACTTCTTTGGAAATCAAGCTGCAATTCTGAACTTTTAACTCATCAGTCATAACACTGGTAGACATCCTGCTTCCCATTCAGAAAGTAAGCACTACCCTCTCAAATCAATGGAGTGAGAGACAGGGCATGATGCAAAATGCAGGCAGTGATCTAAGACTTCACTCTACCCGCCACCTGTTTTGAAACTTGATGCTGGTTTCAAGTGTATGAATTACATCCTTTGCTTCAAAGTAAATGGAATCCATAAACATTCCTATGATTGCAAATAACTTTTGCTTAGTCATTAGAAAGCATAATTCTGCTGATCAAGCCAAATAAATCCTGTCAAAGCAATTAGTCCCAAATACCCTGTTTGGGAAAGGCAGAGAATTAATGAAATTCAGCTAACAATGCCAGAAAATTACATGAAATCATGTCCACCAACAGCCTCCAAGCTCATGTTTTTATTACATTATACGAAAAGCAACTGGATAACATCAGCTTTGACTTGCAATGAACTAAAGGCTCACTGCACTTCCCCTCAAAGTGCAATAATTGTTGATACTTCAAATAATTTTTTTTTTCCCCATCACATCCTAACATTAATGTTCAATTTGCAAAGAACTCTTTGTTATACAATTTATATCCCTGGACTTCCATTCAACTGCAACTGCTTCTTTACAAAAGTCACAAGAGAAAACTTTATTCCATAACTTACCATGGCACTTTCTAAATGCCAATCAGCTAATGGTTCTCATAATACTTCTGCAGCCCCTGGTGACTATGCTCTTACACCAGTAAATCCTTTACCTCTTATAACCTGCTGTTATAATTGCTATTTTTACTCCTAGTCCAAGAATGGAGAACATAATTATCACACAACTGACTTATGGCATCTAAGTATAGCTGAAGCAATTCTAGCCCAAATTCTGCAGAAAAACTACCCCAGGTTCACTAGGAAAAAACAAAAATGAACTCTGGTTCTTCTCCCCCATTAAGTACTATTGCCCTAAATTTCTCTACCCTACCCATTCCACACACCATTCCAATACATCTAAGGAGCAAAGATTGAAACCATACATTCTACTGTCTTTGTCCAGCTTCAACTTTTCTATCTAGCCAAATCCCCCCTATTTAAACTATTAAACCCAAAACCAGATTTTCCTTCAGTATCTCGTTACTTGAAAATGCACAAGAGGTGATTAATCTTCCCATGACATCAATATCCTACTCTATTTACCTCAGATCCATTAGTTAGTAACAAATCAGCTCATCTTCTGGACATTGTAAATGCCCCTCGCTCCTCAAGAATTTCCTTTCACAACCCTCAAAGAAAATCTTTGACAGTTCCATTCTTCAAATGACTATTTCCTCTTTTTGATGCTTTGTCAATTATATCCATCTTTCTTGAAAATTTCATGTATGAACCTCTGATTGGGTCTCTAGCCTTTCACCATGCTGCCTTCAGTTAATGCCTTTGTCCCATCACTTCCTTTAACTCTCTTTCCAAATGTTTTTCTCTAATGGCCTGTCTAGTAGAAATGCTGTTCTTTAGGCTTAAAGAAAGCACACTGCAGGCTTGACATGTATACTAACTTGGGTAGAAATTGTTTCTTATTACAGAGGGTCAATAAATTTACCTTAAACTTCTTTTGGACTTCATAATTTCCATCTTTATTTAAAATTTTACAGCATAGTAAAAATAGTCAAATCATTACTATGCATGATGACAGTTAAGTGTATTCAGTGTCAGGTATTTTCTATAGCTTCGGCCTCATCGTAGCAATACATCTTGGCAGAGAGCAAGCCAAATTTAGCCTGATGATAGCCCAATGATATTAAAGGACAATGGTACCAAAACTAATGGTTTTGATCTCCCCAATACAATTAAGAGGAAACATACTCCTACTGGCTTCAGTGAATTAGCAAAATTGTGTCAGATTTTAATGGCAAGTTATCCATAATGGACCAAGATTTGGTCCATTATGAAGATAAAACTGAATGATGGTTGGGGGGTGGGGGAATGCAAGGATTTGTGGTACAAGTGCACAGGTTAAAAAAAGGTGTTGGCCTCAATTTCAGTACCCTTGCAGAAGTAAAAAGCAGGAGTTCTTACACAGTCATATTATAGGAGCTCTGGTTAGCTCCTAAGGGTGTAGAGTTAGGTACTGTACTTTAGTGAGGAAATCTTGCCCTTTTGCAGTACAGATTTACATTAACGATAGTGGAACTAAAAGTGGTAGACAATTCATGGGTTCCATGTAGTAGTACCTAGGGGCAACATAGTTGAGTTTAAATATCATACCATGACCCAATTTTCACAAGTGTCGAGATGTTAAAATTCACCCCATTGTGTGAAAGATAGACTTGACAGAATCATTATTACACTTGAAGGATGAGAGCAATCAACAAATTTATAATCTTTCTTTTGTTTATAGGAAATTATGAAGATGCCATATAAACAAGAGGCTTGTACAGTTGAAACTTTTCAAATTTATAAACTGAATTTCACGGGAGAAGGCAAAAAGTAAACTGTGGATTCACCAATTCAAAGCAATCATGAATACAAGCTCAGCATTATCTTCCACTTCAGAAGCAGTTTGCATCAACTATGAAACCATTATACACGTCTTTAACATTTCCAAAACTATCAATGCCTGTCCAGGACACCTATTCTTGCATCTAGAAAAGCTTTTCATGTATATTTTAAGCATTCTTGAAAGAAAAAGTTGGCCTGACACAGATTCTTCATTTACGTAGTCTTCACCTCTTCTTTTCCCAGAGGCTTTCCATTTGATGGCTACACTCAGACTTACAATCCTCACAAGCGCCAAAATATTCTTAAATTTTCCAGCTCTGTTAAAAATCAAAATTAATCACATCGCAGGATGGAATTAGTTTGGAGAACACAACCTCCAACTGTTAAACTGCCTCCATTTTCTTCTTACAAGCTCTAGGCTTTTAAAGAACAAGTCTGAATTCCATATTGACAGATCCACCCCATATTTCATTTCACTTCCTAGTCCTTTGCAACAGTATTTGCTATCAATTTTAAGAATTTAAGAAAAAGCAGGAGCAACCTACTGTTGCTTGAGACTGCCACTATTTCACAATATTTAAAAAGGAAATCACTCACACCTTACCTGAGCATAGTCCTTCTCAATTGCAATTCTCTTCTGACTGAAAGTCCTTTAAGAGAAGGGACAAAATTATTAGCAATACATCCATAATTATAGACAAAGTGTTCATCAAGCTAATAAATGATAATGCAGTTAATTTAAAATATTTGTATAATTTAAATGTACCAGAAAAGCTCATGATTCATCCTGCTATTACAGTTAGGATTTGCTCACTGGAGGGGTATACAAT
>JAUZTB010000011.1:18642130-18652414 GCA_034780895.1 Rhynchobatus australiae
ATTTACACCACTGGAAAGTCAATCAAGTTCCAGTGTGACGGCAATGGAACACGGGTTGGTTCTTCCAATGTTTCTGGGGCATATGGCCAATACTTACACCAGATATCAGGGCCTGCTTCCCAAAACTGAACATCAGTAAGTTAGTTGCTACAACCACCTAAGAAGATAGCCCCTTAATTCCAAGGCAAATCCAAGAGATAAGCAGGGAGTGGCATCAACCACCATATATGGCCTTTGTTTGACCTCATGACAGCTTTTGACTCCTTCAAACAAGCTTTTCTGCTGATAAAGTTCTTTTCCAGCCTATCTCTGCTACGTGATTGTGTGAAAGTTGTGATCTTAACCATTGAGTCCACAACAGACGCAATCACAGTGCAGACTGGTGTCAAGCAAGGCTGCATCATTGTCCAACATTTTTCTCACTACAGTGCTCCACCTTACCCCCAATAAACTCCCTGAGTGAAGTTAGTGGAAAACAGTTCAACCAATATTGACTCTATTCCAGAACCAAGGGCAATCAACACTCATTAGCAAGCTGCAGTTTCTAGATGAATTAGGATAAGCCAACAAATGTCAGTGTCCTCCCCAAGGCCAACATCAGCAGCATCGAGGCCTTAATTATACTTGGCCAACTACAATGGCAAAGCCACCTCCATCACAAGCCAGACACCAGACTCCCAGACCAGGTATTTTACTCTGAATTCCATCACAAAAGATTGTGTGGTGAATGGCAGAAATGACTCAAAGATCTTTGCAAAAGAGTCTTCAAAAAAGTCTAACATCCCCACCAGTTGATGGAATTTACTGGTCCATGACTGCTCAGAATGGAGTTTGAACATTCGGGATGGCACTGAGTTCTCCCTTTGACAGCAGTGCACAAATCCAGCAAATACAGTGGACAGAACACATCACCTCCCATATTAACATACGCACCAGCACTGTCAAGAACCTCCTGCTCCACCTGTAACAGTTCAGGTCCAATAATGGTCTGATCAATTACCTCAGAACCACAGAGCTGTAGCGGAAGTAAGTTATTTCCAACCCATGTCTGCCAAAGATGCAACAACAAAAAAAAGAGTCCCTCAATTTGAATTCCAGTTTGTAAACTTTGGCTCCTGTAGTAACTTGATCAGTAGTCTAACAACTTCAGTAAGTGGCAGTTACCCCACACACTTGGTTGATTTATAAGCATGTTAATGAAGGTTCTTGATTATTATCTCTGCCTATGGGATTTCTTTTCTTTGACCTTGGTCATTATTTCATTCTACTTCAGTGCACACATGGTATTTATATCATGTACAAACTTGCCTTGGGGCAACACTGAACAAGGCAGTCTCTCCCAAAACATTGAGCTGCACAGTTTCATTCAACGATGTCAGCCAGATACAGTAGCATGCCCAGAAACAGTGGCATTCTGGTATGAAGCAAAACCATCCTTGCAAAGAACTTTCTTTGAGGTTGCAATGCAAGTCACTGCTATTTCTCTACAATAGGCAGTAAATAATTTAAGAAAAGTAAATCTAGAAAAAATCTTGTTGATAATGAGGATAGCCTTGAGCTGTGGGATGATATTGATCTGGTAGAGCAATGGCAGATGGAACTTAAACCTGATAAGTGTCAGGTGATGCACTTTCAGAGGATGAATAAGGATAGGACATACACAATGAAGGATAGGAACTCAAGAATATTGTGGAACAGAGGGACCTCCATGTACAGAGGAAGAAGCTGCGAGGGGACTTGATAAAGATATACAAAGTTAAGAAGGGCATGTGTAGGGTAGATAGTAAGCAGCTGTGCCTACGACTAGAGAGCAAAGATTCAGGGTAAGTGGTAAGAAATTTAGAGGAGATCTGAAGAGTTTTGTCACCAGATTAGTGACTGGAATGTGGAATGCACTGGCTAAGGAGCAGTAAGTGGGTGTGGGAGGCAAGGTCTCTCACAATCTTTATCTAGACAAGCACTTAAATTGCCAAGGCATAGAGGGCTATGGACCAAGTGCTGGTAAGTGGAATTAGCATAAATGGATACCAAATACGATTTCCTCCAATTATTCACAAGGTTTCAATAACATTGCATCACTCTCCTGAAAAACCTAGTAATGTTCTGAAACATTTTAAAACCAATAAATCCTGAAGATTAGATAGCGTTTTTCTCAGCGACTGTAGAGAGAGCCTAGTGGAAAGTTTTATGAAGCACTGACTAGAGAGGAAATGGTCACTGGTGAAGTATTAGTAGATTGGAAATAAGTTTTTATGGATCTCCTATTCATAAACAATGAACAACCACCGAAAAAAGGATTGACAAAGTTCCATGTCAAATGGCACTAGTTCAGCTCAGATACAGTGTAGATAGGAGATTGGTTAAAGAATAGGGAGAAAATTGGTTAGAGTGATTGTGTGAGGACATAATATAGGTACAGTACTGACCGGGTAGCCCCAAGACTCAGTGCTGAGACCACTGTTTTGTTTATATTTCATCAATAACTGGGATTCAGAAGCTCTTTTACAGATGACAACATGAAAATTACAGAATTAGCCAAACGCAATATAAAAATGAGCCAAAAAACAGCAGATAACATTGAATGTAGACATAGCAATTTAGAATAATAAAGCATAAAGTATTGTATGCAGGGTGTAAAAATGCTGACTGGTTTCAAGAAACAAAATGGAGAACTATGTCCTAGATTGTCTGTCTCTTTTAATAGCAGCTAGTGGAAAGGTGGAAAGGTAGAGGGAGGAGAATATTGAGACTGAGATATAGCATAACTGGTCTTAGAGTTGGTAAAGATGTTTCAGTATATTAATGATCATCAAGAAACTCAAATTCAATATGTACAACCAAGACAACAAGACATCTATTAGTCACATGTACATCGAAACACACAGTGAAACCACCAACAATTAGTATAGCCAATGGATTATTAAATTGCAGAGTGAAATAGCAAAGTAAAGAGTCAGAGGAAGTATAGATCAAGTGTTCAGTTTTCTGGCCAGACTTTCCTTGAGTATTTTGTCTGCTTGCGATCATGATAATTAAGACAAACCTATGAATTAAAACAGAAAATGTTAGAAATACACAGCAGGTCACGGAATAGCTGTGGAGAGGGAAATAGAGTTCATGCTTCAGGTTGATGACATTTCATCAGAACTCTGATTAAAGATCATTATCCTGAAATTTTAATTCTATTTCTCTGTCTACAGCTGCTACCTGACCTGTTGCATCTTTTTTTGGATTTAATTCAGATCTCCAGCATTCACATTTGCAAACACTGGGCACGGTGCAGAGAACACCCAAAAGGCTGATCTCTCAGGTCAGGTGTCTGAGTGGACAAAAGGCTGGCAAAACCTGGGATTTCTTCACAATGCAACAGCTTTAAGGACATGGAAGCATGGGATCAAATAGAATCTAACTTCAGGAGGAGTATCAGATAATCCTTGTTTGTATGAGGAATGTTTGGTTTTTTGGACAGAATGGTACATCAATAAAACCTTGGGATCATGTAAGAAGCAAACTAAGCCTAGCATCAGGGAGGGATGAGTAGATGTGGGAGCTATCCTCTGTTCTCTTGCACTGTTTTATTACCAACATCAGTCCTGAGTTCAGTCGCAACAAAGAGTACTTCAGGAGGGAGTGCTTTACAGCTCTTTCAGAGAAAGCAAATGTCACAACCAGCATTGCCTGCACAAATCATTCTTTTGGAGACATAGTTTTCCCACCAGTGGCTTCCATGGATCTTCACTGATCTATGGTCTGCTCTTTTAGGAACTGCTGCAAAAACAGTGACATCCTGATAGCCCAGAAGGACTGGATTTCATAGGCCCAGCAGCCCCAGCTCTTGCAGAGCTAACTTCACTCTTTAGAAGATGATTTCATACCCAAAGGATAATGCATAATCTGTTCCAAATTATTTAAGTAAATGTTTGATTAAGGTACAAGTTAGTCATTGACAAAGTTGTAACTGTATCTGAACAGAAGCAATGTTAATCCCACAACTCGCTCTGGCTTTCAAAATCTTGCAAAATTCACTAGCTCTTTATTTCTCAGCTGTTGTTTTAAATTTAATTTTTTTGGCATTTTTGAACTTCTAATTTGAATTTTATTAGGCTACACTCTATTTTTTTACCCAGATTTAGTTAGATATTGTGAATAAGCCTTGTCTCTTCAGAATATTCATAACAATAATCCAAAATCTTGAAGTGCAGAAGATCCTGGATTATTACATCCCTAATTGCAATATCAATTTAAAAAATCTTTTTATTCATCTGCATTTATCCAATTATCCACTCCACAATGTTACCTCCCTTACGTTGTACGTTTCAAAAATCACAATGAGCTCTGTTAGCTCCATTTTGTATTTAATATGAACAAACTTGCCAGAGTATACACTCAAATGATACACAGAAAACAGCACCTCTAGTCCAAAACAAAACCAATGGATTCAATTCCACGACACCACTGTTTTGACAGCAACTAATAAGAGCATAATTGAACATGTCAGTTTTAATGTTAATGTGTATGTCATCTGTAATGACAGACTCCCAACTGCTCTGAGGCAGTTTGGATTTTTTGTTGACTACCATCTTGACAAGTTAATTCCTGGAAGTTCTTGTTTTATTTCATAATAATATTTTGCTGATGGCTAAATTTTCTGCACCTCTATTCTGGGAAACAATTTCAAGTGTACAAGTTGCAGTTCCAAAACCATTACACTCAAGCACTAACTCTACACAGATGTGGAACAGGTATAATTCTGCACGAATTTCAAAGTCTATATTTAATACAATGTATACAATTATGGGACTATTTTTAAGTAAATAATAACTCCACCCTGCTTATTGTGCAAGCAGAAGGGTTACTTTAATAAGTGCTACCTTTGTTGTCTTGTTGTTGTAAGAAAATATAAAGAAAATAAGAGTTTGTCCTTGCAATGTGCATGTTAGAAGAGCAAAGAAGTACTCACAATGGAGGATCATCACTGTCCATACACTCTAACATGTGCATATCAATGCACATGCGTGTAGTCACACACACAAATACATATGCCATGCATATGCAAATACACATAAATGCACACACACACACATTTACCTGACTCTTTGAGAAACAATGTCAGCTGTAAATTTTGGACTAGTCTTTGAGTTTAAGTTAATGTTGTACTTTTTTCCAAATAAAGGGATGTAAAGGAACTTTCCACAACCAGAAATAACAGAAAGAAAGGAGCCTAAAGTCAGCTTGGACTCCAGTAAACCATCTCCTGTTTCACATCCCTGCTCCTCCTGGCACCATGGGATATTTTTAAAACATTACTTTTTAAGGGTCTCTGTGGTAACCATTGGAATCAGTGAAGGATCTTGGGCAAAGCCTTCCCCATTTAGTAACTAATTTGTGATGGGGATTAATGCCGCTAATTTAAATACTTAAGAGGCTAATCATGTACTTTAACAGTCTGCCTAAGACTAATTATCAGAGAAAAGGCCACAGGGACTCTGATTACTTCCCATCTATCTTACACCCATCAACATGCAGGAAGTAGAATACCATAATTCACCATCCCAGTGATCTGGTGGGTAAAATTTAGTAATGAGCAGCAAAGACAAGAAATTCAGTTTTGATTCTCAATCTACTCTGCATTAGTCAATCACAGTTGAGACAACTACTGAGCAGCAACAGTTAGCATCAGCAGTCAGGTAACACAAATGTCGGTATGCCATATTCCAAAAAAGGAGAAAAGTTGGATAAAATTGGGGTAATCACAATGCTATGAGAAAACCAGAATGCCCAACATCTCTGGAAGATCATTCATTAGTGCAGAATAATGTATTGTTAACAATTCTCTCCATTAACAGAGAAAAGCAGAATAGCCACTGTTGCTTTCATTGCTGTGCTATATCTATGGTGGCCCTTACTAGACTGTGGTGGATGATACTTCAGTATCCTGCCTACAAAACACTCCTAAACTGTAATGTTTGAGGCATATGACTTAAAAGAAAAGAAGAGCTAGCAAGTAAAAAATGGAAATCTGAGTATTCTCTTATTAGAAATTGATGGCATCGGCAGTAGCAACAACTTGTATTATTGTTGCACTTATATTAATATAACAAAATATTACACGTCCCACAGGAGAGGCAGCAAATAAGATTTGACACCAAGCCATATATTAGAGCAGATGGCCAAGAGCTTGGTCAAAAAGGTTTAAGGTGCGTCTGAAAGGAGGAAAGAGAAGTGGAGAGGCAGAGAGGTTCAAGGTCCAGAGTATAGCCCTTTGACAATTATAGCCATCGATGGCACAGTGATTAAATTCAGGGCCCGAATTGGAAATTCTCATGAGAGGTGGGGCTATAGAGGGATTTAAAGAAAAGGATGAGAATTTTAAAATTGAAGCTCTGCTTCAACAGGAAGCAGAGAAGATTACCAAGCACAGTAGCGATGGGCATACAGATATTTATGTGCTTCAGGGCACGGGCAGCAGCGTTTTGAGTAACCTCAGATTTTTATACAGTAGATTGTGGGAAGCTGGCCAAGAATAGGACATAAAAGTCAAGTCAAGGGAGGTTAAAAAAAAAAGCTGTGGATGAAGGTTCAATATCAAAGGAGTTGAGGCAGGGGCAAAGTCAGGTGATGTTACCGAGAGGGAAATCTTAAGTCCTTTTGGTCGGGATCATTTGCTTCCTGCCCAGTTGTATGAGCTCTGAGGTGTTTGATGAGTGGGCAAACCCTGCCACAGGGCAGGTGCAGCTTAATGGAATAGGTGGTTTCTTATGTGCTCTTCCCACCATTTGAGCTTGGCCTCTGTGTATCCCTGCCAGAGATACTTATAGTGTTTGATGCCTTCCTGAAAGCTTCTGCACCAGTTGCAGCAGCCTTGGATCAGGGATTCCCAAGACCTGACAAGGACATTATATTTTCTCAAGGAGGCTTTGACAATGTCTAATGCAGAGCTTGGCATACAGTTCCTGTTTCAGCAGTTTGTTGTTGAGTATGTGAATGAAGTGGTTCATCCACTGGAGTTAGCTGAGTGTGACCAGAACCTCAATGTTGGCCTGGAAGGGGATACTGACATTGATTCACCTGTCCTCCCAGTAGATTTAGATGATTTTGCAGCTTAGGTAGAATTTCTCCAGTGCTTTGAGGTGCCTTCCATAGGTTGTCCATGTCTCAGATACATCTAGGGGGTCTGGGATCACTGCTGTTGGTAGACCACAAGCTTGGTCTTCATGCAACTGAAGACAATGCTGGCATATTGAAACCAATGTAGTTTTCATCATCAATCTCTGCCTTCATGACAGGTGGCTCCCAAGATATCAGAAGTAATCCACATTGGCCAGCATCTCGCCATGGCTCTTGATTCTTTGTGGGGGGAGCTGGGTATGCTGGTGGTGATATGCAACAGGGCAAGTCAGTCTTTGTAGAAGACTTATGTCTTCTGAACAGTTAGTACAAGGCTTATCTTCTCATCCACTTCAGTGAAGGGGGGGATTTAAAGGGACTGTTTAACATGGACAGAGGGGTCAGGTTACCTTTTTGAGAAGCTGGATATGTCGGCAGAAGTGATGGAGAGGATGAAGTATCTGAGGGGACATAGCAGGAAGGTCAGTAAATTAGTGGGAACAGGACTGAGGGACAGGAGGTGGGTCTCATGAATAATTGTATTGTTCTCAGATTTCCTCATCGATTTCCGATCTTGCTCTCTGAGTGAGAGCAAGATAAGAAATGGGTGAAAAAATCTGAGAAAACTACAAAGTTGGGGTTTGGACACGGTTTGGAGGTTAGGCCGATTTGGCTTGGGGATGGGAGCGGAAGAGCAGAGCAGCTGATTGGTTGATCACACTCGTAGGGAGAAAGAGAGCCATGAGTTTCTTTTTCCTGTTGGTAAAGGGAGAGTAGAACAGTGAGGGGGGAGGCCTTATGATAATTTGCAGTGGAGAAAAGAAGCTGTACTTACCTATGATCTCGAAGTTGATCCCGGAATACTGAGCAATTTTGGCAGCTGACCATGCATTAGAGGACAGTGAATGGCTAAACCAGCTGTCCACTCTGTATCCCTTGAACTTAAAAGAGCAGAGGAGAAGGGCATATCAGAAAGAAAAAGAGATATCAATTTAATGGAAATTTCGGGCTTTGCTGCTTTTCTGTATCATTTAATCAAATAAGCATTCAAACTATCATAATTAAGAATCACAAGTTACATCATCACAACAAGTTGATTCTTCTGGTAAGTGTAAATGATGCCCAAATAAATGGTTCCTCACTTCTGGAACTTACACCTAATCTTGTTTCCTTTAAGTTCCTCATAAAGTAAATACTATACAATAACAGGGCTAGAGGCACTTCTTTACGACACACCCATCACCCAGTGTGGTGAGCTCCTGAAAGCTTTTGCAATTCTGGCCGGCACTTTGATTTAGAACGGGACTGTTTATGCAGAGCAAATGCGCTCTGTTGATAACAGCCATCCTGAGCTTCCGGTTACATGTTGCTTCAACTCTCCATTCCCGCACCAACAGGTCTGTCCACTGCTATGGTGAGGCCAAATGCAAACTAGAAGAGCAACACCTCTTATTCCACTTGGGTAGCCTACGGCCCAATAGTATGAACATTTAATTTTCCAATCTGAGGTAACCTCTATCCCTTTGACACTCCCGCTCCCTTTGCTCGCTTTTTTCATCCCTCCAACATTACCAAGACTTGTCACCCTCCCCCATCTGGTTCCCTCTACTCATCATCTGCATACGTATATACGTAGGTGTCTTCTCGCTTGGTTCGTCTTTCCTACCCCCCCACCCCACGGTTCCATCTGTCCATCATCCTTCCCTTATCTGGTTCCACCTATCACCTACCTGACGCAGTCTCACCCCTCTCACAGACATCTTTATACCTGTTATCTTCCCTTTACTCTCTCAGTCCTGATACAGAGTCTTGACCCAAAACGTTGTCCATCCCTTTGCCTTCACAGATGCTGCTCGACCTGCTGAGTTCTTCCAGCGGTTTGTTTTTTCTTCTGGACTGTATTTTGCTTTTTTTGATCATTTCACCGGCTGCTGTATCTACATTGATCCAGAGAGCTACATTTCTTTCCTGTTGTTTTTATAGATTTGTGTCTTTTTTTGGTTAACTCTTCAGGTCTACAGCAATTTCTGAGATAACTGCACCCTTTCAGCCCCAACATTTCCAAAGGATATTACTTCTCTTTTTTTAACTTCTTTTAAAAAATTAAATATGTTTGTAACACGTCTTAAAGTTCAAATGACAATATCTTCTGTACTTTAAGAAATTGTTGTATTGCCGCATTTAGACCCTTCAAACTTTCTGCAGACAGACTACTTATGAAGCAACTGTGATGACTGCTAAACATAAAACAGTGCCTTCATTGCGCAGAGTTACACCTCTGGACTAAAGCAAGTGCTTACATAGTTTGCCCTGACATTTGTGTCTGTTATTACCACACAGTTCAATTGGAATGCACTCAGATGCAGTTCATGTTTTATCATGCCACCGAACACAAGCCAATGTGTCCACAATTAACACACCATTTGTTCCTTTTACCCCAGAGCAATATATTCCGTATTAGCAAGGAGCACGAACCGAAGGAGGCTATTCACTCTGGATTTCACACTGCAACAAAATGCAGAGGTGACCTCACTGAAAAGAACCTGAATGGTGCATTATGTAAGTTAAGTTTGATGGTCAGATTAAATGATACATCATGGCAGCAGGCATCTGTGCCTCTTCATATACCAATGGCATGGAAGGAGCAGCTGTCTCCGAGTACGCTTCCCATGGGGATGCAATTATATTCTGCCACTCGAGTGAAAATCTGGAAACTGTAACACTGGTGCCTTCCATTCTGAACAGCATAGCAAGTGAAACTATGGTGAATGGAAATGAGGTGCATTTGGAAGGATCCCACGTATTGCCCAGCATCTGCTGTTTCATTTGACTGAGGACTGTTGGGACCTCTAAAGTATTTAGGAGTCAGTCAGCAGTGTCGCTGGGCCTCCAATAAAATGCAGTGGTGGGTGGCTTCACATGGGAACGTTGGATGAATTATTTTCAGCAGCTTTGCAGTAAAGCAGAATAGTGGTTCGGCCGTGCCAATGTGAAGTGCCCAGCTGTGCAGTTACAGGCTCTCTCTTTCCTCCAAGGGCACTTTAACAATCAGCATTCCCGCAATTCATGTCACAGGCACTAAAGTCTGTGCAATTCCATCACTAAAAATCAGCTCTTACCCTGACTGGATCCTCCCCTCAATATAAGGGAGCCAGTTTTATCAACACCAGTGCCAGG
>JAUZTB010000011.1:18769499-18780580 GCA_034780895.1 Rhynchobatus australiae
CCTCCCCCCACCGACCCAAGCTCATCTTTTGTTCCCTTTGTCTCAGCTCATCAAAGTTAGTGCCATGTGCTCTGTGACTATTTCTTTGTTTTAAACTTTTCCAATAAAACTTTGCAAAGCACCAAGTTGTTTTCAACTCATTCCTGGACTCCTGAAAGACCCCGTGGATTCAAAAATAACTGGATCGAACACCACCAAAGTACAAGTCCAAAGGTTCATTGCTCGGTATATCCATGGAATAATGTTACTAGAGTACACATGGTTATCTTCCAACTCCAGATAACCTGCAATATAAAGAGGCTCCTTATGATAATGACACATTGTGTATCATTGGAACCTGCCACAGCCTGTGGCAGCAGAGAGTCTTTGTGGTGTCTTACCATGGCTCTGATGCTGTGTGAGCAGTTGTCCTTTCCTGACAAGGTGCCTAACTATGATTTGAATTCTCAGTAGGCCAGTTTGACACTCAGTCAAATATGCTCATGTCAAATACCTCACCTTCTGCCTTCTTTGTGGTTGTGAAAACATCCTGGAGCCAACATTCATTTAACCAAATCAGCTTTAATGTGAGAATTGCTTTCCTTAACCCTAACCCCTTTTCTTCATGTGGTATCTCATTAGCTTCTTGCTCAGGCAAGGTAATTAAATGCAATGACATTGTTGCAGTTCACAATAGCTTCAACTAAAACTCTCCTCAGAGAATGAACTCCAGCAGAGAGAAACATTACTTTATAATATAAAATAAAAAGAAAAATGCTGAAAATACTTACAGGTCAGGTAGCATCCGAGGTCAGAGTCAAAGACTTTCATCAGACTGGTAATAGATTAAAAAGAAAATGGTTATTTATGTTAAGAGTCCTTAGGAGGAAGGAGAACTTCACTATGACAGATGCCAAAGGAGGTAAGACCATTCTCAGAAGAAGTAGCCCAACACGTGATTGAAAAGATATTGTGGGAATTATTAAAGGAACCATCTGCTGGAATTATTGTACCTTCTTCATGGCAGTCTTCTTCTTTACTAGTAATTCCGTGGCTGTTAGTCATCTTTGCTTGCAACTTTCTGCTCTGGCCTTGTATTCTGCTCTTTCTTCTTTGTGTTATACGCTGTTTAACAAGTGTGCAGTGAATGCAAAATCAATGACTATTCTAGGGTTGCAGGTCCAGAGATATGTGAGAGACGTAGATCCTGAATTCTTGTACCAGCCAATATTTCAGTCTTTCTTCTCCCTCAGATTACTGTGGCACTATGAATTCCCTGCCAAACATCGACCTGCCTGCTTCCATGCTTTCAGTTAGAAGTCAGGTTCTGTGTAGTTTCTTTTGCACAGAATATCCTGTGTGATTCTGTGCTGTGCTATTTCTAAATCCTCCTTGAGGATTAATGATGACTTACTTCCACTTTGGTTTTGTCAGCATTGAGATGACTGTTGAGGCCAATGTGGGGACTTATTGGCTCTTCCACAGATGGGGCAGGAAGTGCCTGATTGGTCAGGGGGGTGGGTGGTTTGTGAGGAGGCATGAGTCCATTACATGGACTTAATACAATCCTCAATGTTCCTTCCCTACTTTTAGCTGTCATGGGCCAATAGTAATTTTTTAAATTTAAATTGAAATTTTATTTACAGTGTGGTAACAGGCCCTTCTGGCCTAACGAGTCCACGCCGCCCATTTTAAACCCCAAATTAACCTACCTGTACATCTTTGAAATGTGGGAGGAAACCAGAGCACTCGGAGGAAACCCACGCAGACAAGGGAGAACGTACAAACTCCTTACAGGCAGTGGCAGGAATTGAACCCAGGTCACTGGTGCTGTAATAGTGTCGTGCTACCGTGCCGCCCAAATTATGGATTTTTCTAAATTGCTAGAGAATAATATCAAGGGACTGCTGTTTATGAGGTTTTTTTTAGCTTCTTTAATAATTTAAATAATTTAATAGCATGCTTAATTCTTAATTGTGAGGATCAGAGATGTTCAGAAATGTTAAGTTGTTTGACTGCTTTGGGGGTGTGTCAAAACCGTCCATTGGAATTACAATGGGAAGACCCTACAAGTCTCACTGATCATTTTGGAGCCAGCTTTGGTGAAGACAGTTTCGCCAGAAGATCTGCTGAAGGTATGAGCAGGTAGATGAGCAGTGAGCAAGCCAGCTCATCACTCTGAGGAAATTCTGGCCACTGGAGGGGTCAAA
The DNA here is from genome assembly GCA_034780895.1 of Rhynchobatus australiae. NCBI lineage: Eukaryota > Metazoa > Chordata > Chondrichthyes > Rhinopristiformes > Rhynchobatidae > Rhynchobatus > Rhynchobatus australiae. The sequence goes on from JAUZTB010000011.1 coordinate 18,771,689, forward strand.
TAACCACTCTCTGTCCCCTGCAATTCTAATCATAGATGTGGCTGGAAGATATCTTTGTAACTGAGGCCACAGTGAACTGGCTGCATTGCCCATAGAATATATTTGCATTTTTGTAGACCTCATTTATGTTTTTTTTAACTGAATTGCAAAACAAGAAATTTGCTGAATAATTTACCTGAAGGCAAAATGAAAAGCAACAGCAAGAACAATCCCACATTCTGTAGTAAAATGTTAAATAGTATTTTTACCTTTTGATTCATTGTTCAAGTAACCTTGAGCAAAGATTGAAATATTCCCTGCGCTGTATTAAATGGCACAGAGTCTAGTTCATAAATATGATTTCATCATGATCCGTCATGCTAGTGCTGACAGGCAAATATGGCTTCACAGCATTCTTACTCTGCTCTATTCTGCCCCCTGCTGACAGCAATAATAAGCTACAAGTGTTTAGACATGCCCCGCTGTTCGACTTGTGGCTACGTGAATGAGTAAGTAACACCAGTCTTGTTGCTTCCCCAGAAACTATAGCATTTTTTTTTGCACTGATTTACCCTGCTACCAATATTAGGATGGACATCTGTAGAACTGACTCCCTCAGGCTGCCAGTGGATGTCTGATGTATTTAGAAATAGGCTCAAAATTTTTTGTGCCCTATTGAGATTTAATAATGAAGTTGCTGGTACTAATCATTGAATCACAGAGTAGTACAGCACAGAAAGCCATTCAGCCACTGTGTCAGTACTTGCTCTTTTAAAGGCCAATACAATTAGTCCTATCTGGAGGAGGGTGGTGAAGTAAATCTGGTATCACTTCCATTGAACCAAGCCAGTGTCTGTAAGTAAAGACTAAGATGATCCCGTAAACATAATTTTGTAATTAACCTGTGAAATTTTGTTTGGGAGTTGCCCTGTAAGGACTGTTATACAAGATCACCCAATGGCAAATACCAAAGTGTGGACCATGCACTGTGCAGTCTGTCCAATGCAATGTTACCTGAAACTTCTATCCCTCTCCTCCTACCAGCTGAGCTAGCTAGTAGTGGGGCAGCAATGACTGCTATTGCATGGAATTTAGTCACATGAACTCATCAGAACCTCATGGAACTGAGGAGAATCATTCTTCACCAGATCAGGAATCAATTGTATTTTGAAAGAGAATACCAGTTACTCAGTTCCAGAAAAGCTAAGCAAGATTTTCATCAGAAATTCAGCTCATTTTAATTTTATCCAATCATCAGGGAATTTGATGGGATCAAAAGCTGGTGCTTTTATACCCGGCCTAATTTTACGGTACTCTTTTCTGACGCAGGGTCTTAAACCTGAAATATTAACTCTGTGTCTATTTTCACAAATGCAGTGCAACCTGCTGAGAGCATTTTATGTTTTTCTTTCAGATTTCCAGTATCTGCAGTTTTTCTCATTTTGATTTTACTGCACATTGATTTGGCTACAGCTGATTTAAAAGGAAGTAGAAAGGTCGGGCAGTCTGATCCTGTCAACTTCCCAACCAGCAGCTCAGGTTAGAACAATCTCCAATGACGTTACACACAAGTGACATTGCTACATAGGATCATTACAGCGCAGAAGGGGGCCATTCATCCCAACAACCCTGTGCTGGCACTTTGTATGAACAATCCATTTGGTTCCTTTCACCATGTTTATCCCTGTAGCTGTACTGTTTTCATTCTCTTCAATCCTTGTCCAATTCCTTTCAGAAAGCCGTCATTCAATCCCCTGTCATCATTCTTTCAGGCAATCAGTCCCAGATCATAATTCCACATTGCCCAAAAATGTTTTTTTCTCCCATCACCTTTACTTTTATTCCTGTTTTTTTTATCTTTTTCATTGACCCTTATTACCTCTGTAGGGTATCAACTGAAGTGTCAACCAAAGACGATTGAATACAACTTAATTTTATTAGTGCTCAAATTAATTAGACCTGTCGGCATTCAGTTCATTTTCAATCATTTCAATTGATTCGCTGTTCTTACTTGTCACTCATTACACTATAATCACAAGACTCATGGCTTGAACTTAAATACCTCCTGTGTGGCCAGGCTCACTCCAATGGGGTTGAGGTCTTCCCTGAGTTCTGAACTCAAGGTCTTCCTTCTGCAGTGGTTGTTCCCAAGGGATGTCACTACCAATGTCCTTGATGCCCCTCATTCATATGGTTTCTTCTGGTCTTATACAGCACAGAACAGGCCCTTCAGCCCACAATGTTGTGCCAACATATCTATTCCCTCCAACCTATAGAATGCCCATATCCCTCTATTTTCCTCTCATTCACATGCTCATCCAAGCCCCTCTTAAAAGCCCCCAATGAATTTGCCTCCACCACCCAATCAAACAATGCATTCCAGGTATCCACCACTCTCTCAGTAAAAAACTTACCTCTCATGTCTGTTCTGAAACTACCCCCTCTCACCTTAAATGCATTGCCTCTGGTATTGGATCTCTCAATAATAGGAAAAAGATATTGCTTGTCCACCCTATCTATGGCCCTCATAATTTTATACACATCCAACAGATCACCCCTCAGTCTTCGCCGCTCCAGAGAGAAGAGACCAAGTTTGTCCAGCGCTCCTGATAGCACATGCCCTCTAATCCAGGCAGCATCCTGGTAAACCTCCTCTTCATCCTCTCTAAAGCCTGGACATACTTCCTATAGTGAGGTGACCAGAATTGCACGCAATACTCTAAATGTGACCTAACCAGAGTTCTATAGAGAGGCATCATAACTTCTTGACTCCTCTACTCAGCACTCCAATTAGTAAATGCAGGCATTCCATAAGCCTTCTTAACCACCCTGTCTACCTGTGTAGCCACTTTCAATGAATCACGGATTTGCACCCCAAGGTCTCTCTGCTCTTCAACACTTTTAAGGGTCTTGCCCTTAAGAGTGTACTGCCTCCTGACATTTGTCCTACCAAGGTGCAACACCTCACATTTATCCTCATTAAACTCCATCTGCCATTTCTCTGCCCACATCTGAAGCTGATCTATATCACGCTGTATCCATCGCCAGTCCTCTAGACTATTCACAACTCCACCAATCTTGGTATCGTCTGCAAACTTACCAACCCATCCATCAACATACTCGTCTTCTCGAAAGTCCATTGATGTACCCTTGCCCAGGACCCTCATGACTCTTGAGGTCATTCATTCCATATCTGTTCCACTGCAGCAACACACTGTGCCACTGTACCCTTTTCCATCCTTAATTTTAGCAACCTGGACCCCCACTGGGGTTGAACGACCCTTACAATTGGCTGCAGCTGTCAGGTTCTACTTCTTCTTTGTACCAGGCCAGAGAGTTCACGTAAAGTTGAGTTCCGGTTTCAGAGTTCGTGTAAAGTTGACTTCATGCTCAGAAAGGTTGAAGCTACACTTCAAATTTATTTTTAAATCGGAAGTAAAAACAAAAGGTGCCGGAGATCACAAGCAAGTCAGGCATCATCTGTAGAAAGAGAACTAGAGCTAACATTTTCAGGACGAAAACCAGTCTTGATGCAGGGTTTCAATAAGCATGTCAACAATCCCTTTCCTCCCACAGATGCTGCTTGAACTGCTGAGTTCCTCCAGCAGATTGTTCATTGCTTCAGATTCTAGTATCTGCAGTCTCTTGTGTCTACCATTTCAGGTCGGTGACTTTTCATCAGAACTGGCAAGAACATCTTAACTTTGTGTCTTTTACTTCTCAGTTCTGTTGCCAATGGAACAGTTGTTCTTTGTGCACTTTGTCTAGACTGTTCATGGTTTTAACAAATCACCCCTCAACCTCCTCTACTCTGAGGAGAACAATTCCAGTTTCACTTCTCCATCTGTGTTATTGACGGCCCTCATCCCTGGAACCATTCTAGTAAATGTTACAGCAACCTCTCTAAGGCTTTCACATCCTGCCTGTAAGTGCCCAGAATTGGACACAATACTCCACTTTTGGCCACAGCAGTTTATTGAGGTTGTCAGCAAAACTTCTTTGATTCTGCACTGATTAATGCAGAAACTGCGACCATCTGTGCTTAGCAGTGACCACTGGACCACTGAGCAGACTTGGTGCAGACATCACTGGGAATGTACAGTGCAGAGCTGTCTCAATCCCTAAGCGCTGACCTTCATTCAATGCAATGGGATCAGAGAGGGGAGGGGATTCTATTTTGTGAGGCAGGAAATGGGGAGCAGAGCAGGCATTGCATGCAGAGGAACTGAATAATTTTGTCAATGCTAAACTGGCTTAAGATTTTGAATAAGTCATCCAAACCCATTCAGAAACATCCAGAAATCATTAAAACTTTTATTAAAATATTAAGGATGAAACAACCTAAAAATTAAAAATTAAACAACCTAAACATTAAAGATTAAAAAAACCTCTCAGAAGTTTCTGTAGTATCTAAGTTAATCCCTTGCTGTCATTCTCTTCCACTGAAATCAATAGAGAAGCAGTCCCTGCGTCAGGTCAGACCTGGCATGGGACATTTGTGTGGGTTCCCCAACGAAAATGATGGGGATAAAAACAGAAACTGCTGGAAATGCTCAGCAAGCCAGGCAGCATCTGTGGAAGGAGAAGTGAAGTTAATGTTTCAGGTCAAAGGTCCTTCCTCAGAACCAGGAAAGAAAGAAAACAAATTAGTTTTATGTTGCAGGAAGCACAGGGGATGAGGGGAGGTATAGATAGGACAAAGGGAATATCTCTGATGGGTTGATGGGTCACTGTGGTGGCAAACTGTCGATGACACCATCTGGGTGGTAGGTTAATGAGAGCAGTGAGAGGAGGAGAGAACATGTGCAAAGGAACATAAGAATTGGTGGCGAGAGAGAGAGAGAAAACACAAAGGAATGTAAACACTACAAAATGCAGAGCTCTCGGAAATGCCTGGCATGCCAGTCCGTGCTAGAGGAGAGAGAAAAACTGAGCAAATATTACAGCTGGATGATTTGGCCAGTTCAGATACAAATGAGGAGCCACTTAGCTGAAGTTGTAGAATTTGGTATTGAGTCCAGAAGGCTTCGGCATTGCCACGAGGAAGATGAGGCGCCATTCCTTAAGCATGCATTGAACCCTGTTATATCAGTGCAGGAGGCCACAGACAGGTAGGTCAGAGTGGGAGTGGGATTGAGAATTAAAGTGGCAGGGAACAGGAAGCTTAGGGTGAGCCCTGTGGACTAAACCCACGGGCTCATCAAAATGGTCACCCAATCTGCACTTGGTTTCTCTCTTTCCCAGTTCTAATGAAGGGTCTTTGATCTGAAACATTAACTGTGCTTCTCCTTCAACAGATGCTGCCCGACTTGCTGAGTGTTTCCTGCATTTACTGCTTTCAGTTCAACCAGCATCTGCAGTTTTCACAAGGCCCCGGGAGTTGCTGCAACGTCCTGCATCTTCTCGCTCTCGTGCCCGCAGGAGGTATCCCGTGCAGAGCACAATTGGAAAGACAACTGAAAACAGCTGATCTCAACCTCAGTATTTCCTCTACCCCATTTAGGAATTTACATTTTAGATTGTATTGCCTCAATTCATTCTTCCAGTAGTAATCAATGGTTCCACCACCCTGGTATTCAGGTACTTGTTGAAATTGTCTCCAAATTTGTTCTTGCTACCTTGTGCAGGGGCCATTCCAGGCATCAAATCCTCTTTGTGTGAAGCAGTCCTTGTCGGTACCCACCAGGAATAAGATATTTTATTAGTCACATGTACATCGAAACACACAGTGAAATGCATCTTTTTGCATAGAGTGTTCTGGGGGCCAGCCCACAAGTGTTACCACGCTTCCAGCACCAACAGAACATGGCCACAACTTCCTAACCCGTACGTCTTTGGAATGTGGGAAGAAACCGGAGCACCGAGAGGAAACCCACGCAGACACGAGGAGAATGCACAAACTCCTTACAGACTGCAGCTGAAATTGAACCCGGGTTGCTGGCACTGTAATAGCATTACTCTAACCACCACACTACAGTGCCTGCCCCTTTATCCCAAGACCATGCTTTACCTTAAACTTATGCTACGGATTAACTTTCTCTATTCCATTTCATGTATATCTCTGTGATACTGAAAAGTTTGAGATCTTCTAACTCTGGAAGTAGAGAATCAGTTTCTCTGTATTTAGCTCATTTTACAATTACCATGGAGACTAACCTCAAATACAAAGCGAGGCCAGGCCAAAGTACTGTCCAGTTCACCGATACAGCCTCTAACTTACACTCAACTGATCTGGCATCATTGCTCCCATCTTATTGGCTTTATTTAATTTGTTATTTAATACTTGATGATGACTAAACAGGATACAGTAATTGTCTTTAACTTGAAGGGACTGTCTCCTCACATAAACACAAGATGGCAGTGTTTTCATTTTACAATGTGGCCTAGTTAAACAGAACTGCTGCAAACGATTATTTTGTCAATTTGACAGGGTTGCATGCAAATAGTTAAATTCAACTACATTGCAAGATGTAGCCCAATAAGGAATTCACTGAAGAATTTGACAGCTAAAAATATTACCACTAAAAAGCTTGACTCTGCTACTCCTACTCTTTTGAAGGTTTCTGTGTTACCAGAGCCAACATCCTGAACAACACATTTGAGAACTACTTCCCCAAATGCTGCCCCACAGAGTAATGGGTGAGGTGGATCTGAGTCTGTGATTGCTCACATAGCAGCTACTGTTATAATGGTGAATTGAAACAGGAAAGGTAGCCATTTTCCTATCAGAAAGAACTTGCATTTAAACAGGCGCTTTGACCTGAGGACGCCCCACAGCTCTTTATAGCCAATGAAATAATTTATGAATTACAGACTCTGCAACAGCAAGCTAATCTGTAGCCAGAGTCTAGATCCAACAATGTGCTAATGACCGGGTCATCTTTTTTGACTGGTGTTGAACGGGGGATAAATATTGGTCAGGACTCCAGAGATAACTTACTGCCCTGAGAAATAAAGGCATGGAATCTTTGCATCTGCCTGACAGGAGCTTTAGCAGTGCAGCGATCCCTCACTATGGGACAACAAATACCAAACTGGATTGCTTGCTCTTGTCCCTGGAGTGGGCCCTGGTTACCACCTGCAATGAGCCAGGAATGCAATTAAAGACAAACAGCTGTTAGATATTAATTTATTTTAATAACCTGCCTCCAAAAATTTATTTTCTTAACAGGAGCAAGTTTTCTACAGCTGGACAAACCATGAATGAAAGCCCAGGGATACAAACAACAGCCACACCTGAAGAGGAAGAACCCAAAACCCAGGTCTGTGTTATGTTGAATATGGCTGATACATAATCAGAAAATATATCTCATATTTTTGGTATTACCAGTTGCTGTGTATTAATCTCTGAGTCAGTCAGCATATGTCACAATTTTTGTTTGAAAGCTATAGTCAGGAATATTTCTTTGGTGATATTCCTCAGAGCAACTCCCATTTCCAAGTACATTACTTCGAAAAAAATACATTGGCAAATCTGTTTCTGGACTGATTGGGCCTCCACCAATTATCCAGTGAAATAACTTTGGTGGGGTGACCTTGAGGAATTTCCTAGCCATTATGTAGGGGTCACTGGCTTGGGCCTGGCTTTAACCTTGAGTCCAGTGGTGTACCTGCAAAACTATTGAAGGACCTTATAGAGCCTAACAACTCAGATCCAGGCAGTTGCAATTTAACTGATGTGTTTTTTTAATGGAATGTTTTAGAGAAGTGATTTTTCCAGCACACAACTGCATGCCGCCCTGCCCACAGCCTCTGTGTCAGATCAAGAAAGTAGAAGCAATGTGGGTGTGCACTGTGTCTATCGGAGCTAAGTAGTGCTATTAAACATGGCTCTGGAGAATCCCAACACAGACCCAATATCAATGGTCTCCTGGTAGCCATTAAGTTCCCCGTGGTGGGTAACTTAGTGAAAGGTTAGTGCCTTACCAATGGAGTGACTTCAATTAAAGCGCTGTGGCTCAACCCTGGGTCCCCCTCCTACCCTTCATGCCCAAACCCCCATACCCAACCAGGAAGGGGATGGGGGGGGCGGGGAAGAGGGGAGGTGGGCACCAGTTTTACTTGTTTACATTTCAACATCAGGACTGCATCTGTTCCAGGCACAAGTCCCAACCCCTTAAAATCTCCTTAATGTCCTGGGTGCAATAAAAGCTTTGCCTTGGTAAGCAAATACCCAAGCAAACAATTAGTTATTGAGTTTGAATAACCAAGGATAAAGAAAATTTCAGGTATACTCTGGAACACATTTTGAAATCAAAGTGAGAAAATCACTTGGTTTTATTACCAACAAGGAATTCAGTACACCGTTTAAAATATTAGAGTATTCGATATAATTTATTTTCTATACCATTTAAACCTCTGAAGGGAGTAGGGCAGGTGAATACTTGCCTTCATTGGCTAAGGCATAACATACAAGGTTGGGGAGGTCATGCTAAAACTGCATAAAGTTAGCCACAACGTTTGTATTGTGTACAGCTCTGGTCTACATGCTGAGGAGTGACTTGATAGCGCTTACAAGAGCAAAGGAGATGTATATAACTGATGTCATGGCTGGGAAATTCTAGTCATGAGGGCAGAGAGTGGTGGCTAATGTGTACCCGGCCTTGCACTCATCCTGATGACCACCTTCATATGTGGCTGCACCAGGCTGTGTGTGGAACCAAAATACGTGGGCACCAAGTGTCACTACATGTTGAGGTTCTACCTCACCCTGGTGTTGAGGAGGATAGGTCTGGCCCCGTGGCTATGCAATGTCCCAGTCAGCTGGATGTTGCCGCACTCCCTGTCCTTTGTGGAAGAGCTCTTCCAAGCAAAGTTCTATGATTGTTCTATGTTCTATCAGTTACATTAGGGACATTTACGAGACTCTTCGATAGACACATGAATGATAGAGAATTGGGGAGCTATGTGGGA
>JAUZTB010000011.1:18888572-18899494 GCA_034780895.1 Rhynchobatus australiae
TGGTCTGTAATTCCCAGGGTTATCCCTAATCCCTTTCTTGAACAAAGCAACAACATTTGCCACCCTCCAATCATCTGGCACTCCTCCAGTGACCAGTGAAGATGCAAACATCATTGCCAAAGGCACAGCAATCTCTTCCCTTGCTTCCCATAACCACCTTGGATATATCCCATTCAGCCCTGGAGACTTATCTATCCTAACGATTTTCAGAAGTTCTTGAAGCAGAAATATCAACTGAAGACAAAATACAGGTTAACACTGATAATTTAGGTTTACACAAATCAATTTTGAACTAAAATTTGGAAGTATAGTATCACAATTGATATTGGAGAAAATGAGTCACAAATCTGGAAGATTAATCTAATGCTGTGTTATGCATTTAAATTGCAATACTATATAATTAGGTTAAGTACAGAAGAAAATACATCGTTCCTGTTGACTATCCAGCAACTCCTTTTCAATAGAAGTGCTGGACACCAGACAACTTCGGGACTGGTTTCAGCAAAAGTTAAACTTCAAATAGCCTTTCAACAACTCGTTGCATAAACTCTCACAAAGAATGGCACCCACGTGAAGGGCCAGCAGACTGCCATTCCTAATTAGAAAAGGACAAATCCAATCTGATGAATTACTACCCAGCAAAGTGATAGAAAATGGTACTGACAGTGTTGTCAAGTGGCACCTACTCTTCAATAACTCTCCAATAACCAATGCCCTGTGGAAATTGCACCAGGGCCTCCAAGCTTCAGATCACTGTCTCCTTGCAACTAAATTACAGTGAGGTGAGAATGACTGCCCTTGACACTGAGGGAACACTTGGCTGAGTGTTGGCATCAAGATGTCCTGGTAATAGTTAATGGACACACACTTCAATGGCTGGAGTTATACACCACATAAAGAAGAAAGGTGGTTAAGTTTGTTAGAAAGCAATCAAATGATCCCCAACACAATGCTACAAATTTCCTCAGGGCAGTGTCCTAGAACCAACCATCTTCAGGAATTTCATCAATTACCTTGAGCTCAGAGTAGGGATATTTGCTGGTAAACACAATATTAAATTCCACGTGCATCTCCTTAGGAAATGAGTTTGATTACTTGGGTTGCTCTCAGAGAACCCAGGTATAATTGAGTTAGTCAACTGACTTTGCTCTTTATTACAAAATTCTATGACCCTTTTGCAAACAGGTGCAAGGCAATGTAATGAAACATTCTGTAAACATATTTTTGTGCACAGAGTATTTTTTCTGTACTAATAATAGAAAGGTCATCAAGTACACCAACCTGCCAGCATTCTTTACAAATCCAATATCTGCAAGAATCTGTTGGCAGAGGTCACAGCAAAAACATTCTGGATGCCAACTATTGTTCATGGCTTTAATCACTCGGCCAATGATGAACTCACCTGTAACAAAAGACAGAACACTTGTATACATCTTTTTTTAAAAAGTACTCTGACAGTATTTTCGTCCCACCCTTCTCCCCGCCCTCCCCCCAACTCCTTCATTGTAGTATGAAAGGCCAGGGGTCAGATGACAGTGACAACACCACTGATCCCCATGGTCGGATGATAGCATTGCCTAGCAGGTTGGAAGCTACACCACTGTCAATCAAGGGACCGGCTCCGCCCCACCCGTTAAAGAGTACACCTGAGGATTGGCCCATAACCCACCTTTGTTCTTGACCCTGAATCATTGGCTTGTCTCACCTGAACGGGCTCCACCCCGCTACAGCCCTATAAAAGATGGTGCACGTGGGCAGCTTCCTCTCTTTCCGATTGCTGCCGGGGTGAGAGGGTTCACTTCCACAGGGGTCTAGGAGCGTCCTGAGTAGATTCCCAGTAGCCCAGAGCTGTTGCTTGTCCCGATTTGGGGGGAGTGGTGGATCCAGACAACCTATTTTGTTTGTTCTCTGATAATTTGTACCAGTGCGTTGTGTGTGTATGTGCGAGTGAGTGTGTGTATGTGTGAGTGAGTGTGCCCTTCACTCCTGTTGTGACGCTTCCCCACATTTCGCGATCATCCTAGTGCGAGTGTGCATCGCATCTCTTCCTTCACATTCTGTTCCCGTGTCGGTCTTTGTGAATAAAATCCTCCTTTTAAAGTACAAAGACTGTGTGTCCAGATACCTTTTACCTTCGAGATCCCAAAAGAACCTTTCCCACAACATTCGTCTTCCCTTATTCCCATGGTTCCCTTCCCCCACCTTGATAAGCTGCCCATCTCCTCCCCTCCCCCATCCTTTATCCTGCTGCCCTTTCCTATGGGATTCCTTCTTCTCTCACCTCATTATTACATCTTCCACCCCTATCCACTACCTCCTCCCTCTCACCTGGACTCACCTCTCCCCTGCCTGCGTGTACTCCTCCTCCTCCCCCCACCTTCTTACTCTGGCTTCTTGTCCTCTTCCAGTCCCGATGAAGGGTTTTGACCTGAAACGTCGACTGTTTATTTCCCTCCACGGATGCTGCCCGACCTGCTGAGTTCCTCCAGCACTTTGTGTGTGTTGCTGCTCTCAGTGTTGCTGCTGCATCCTCGCTCTCTCGGTTATTCTGTTATTGTCACTACAGCATTTCTTTTTGCACTACTGCAGACCGCACTACAATCTTTACACCATTCTACTGTTTTGCTCTCCTCACTGTATTTATTGTTGTATTTATTATTACCACGTACACTGTCTCCTCGGTGAGCTTCACACGAGCAAGGAATTTCATTGCACCCTGGTGTATACGACAACAAATTTGTCTTTTGTGTAGATTGTTCTAGGGGCAGCCCATAAGTGTCGCTACGCTTCTGGCGCCAACATAGCACGCCTACAACTTCCTAACCCGTACGCCTTTGGAATGTGGGAGGAAACCCATGCAGACATGGGGAGAACATACAAACTCCTTACAGACAGCAGCCAGAATTGAACCTGGGTCGCTGGCGCTGTAATAGCTTTATGCTAACCGCTACACTACCGTGCCTGTCTATAAATTCACTGATGACACCATTGTTGGCAGAATCTTAGATAGCAATGAGGAAGTGTACAGGAGTGAGATAGATTGGCCGGTTGAGTGGTGTCTCAACATCAACCTCACACTCAACATCAGCAAGACCAAGGAATTGATTGTGGACTTCAGGAAAGGGAAGTTAGGAGAACACACACCAGTGTTCATTGAGAGGTCATCTATGGAAAAGGTGAACACTTTCATGTTCCTGGGTGTAAACATCTCTGAGGATCTATCTTGGGCCCAACACATTGATGCAATCATGAAGAAGGCATGCCAGCGGCTCTACTTCATTAGGAGTTTGAGGATATTTGGTATGTCACCAAAGACTCAGGCAAATCTCTATAGATGTATAGTTGAGAGCATTCTGACTGGTTACATCACTGCCTGGTATGGAGGCTCCAATGTGCAGGATCAAAAGAGGCTGCAGAAGGTTGTAGACTCAGCCAGCTCCATCATGGGCACAGTCGTCGCGAACATCTTCAAGAGGTGGTGCCTCAAGAAGGTGGCATCCATCATTAAGGACCCTCACCACCTGGGACATGGCCTCTTCACATTACTACCATCAGGGAGGAGGTACAGGAGCCTGAACACCCACACTCAACATTTCAGGAACAGTTTCTTCCCCACTGCCATCAGATTCCTGAATGGCCCATTGACCCATGAACACTACCTCATTATTCCTCTTATGTACTATTTATTTTTGTAACTTATAGCAATTTTTATGTCTTTGCTTCTGCAAAACAACAAATTTCACAACATATGTCAGTGATAATAAACCTGATTCTGATTCTGTTGATGTAATTCCTTATATCTCCACTTGCCTGCCATACTTTTAATATTTTGCAGAATTTTAAATGATTTTTGTGGTTAAGATATAATACTCATTTTGATACGTTTAACATTGTTTCCCTGATAACTTATCTCATCCTACCCTTCCTTGCAGAGCTGGTTTGTTCTTTTCTGAGGGTGGAGGGTGTGAGGAATGAGAGGGTTTGCAATTTGCCAGGTTCCAAGAAAACCTTCCTATATTATCAGATATATTGAACATTTTGCTATCACCTTCACAACCTTCTATCATCCACAGACTAAAAACACTGACTATCTCATCATTTCTTTTTAATTTAAAGAAAATAGAGTGATGACCAATACAGTAGTGTGTGCAAACTGTAGTCTATATATGCACACAAAATTCTGGAAGAGTATTTTGGTGGTTTTCAAACTGGGCATTGAACTGAGGTCTTGATTTGAAATCCCAACATGGCAAGTCATGACACTAAATTTTAAATATTTAGTAATTTGAAGACCAGCACTAGCAGATTGCTGGATTGTCCTTATAAACTCATCTAGATCTTAAGGAAATGAAATCTACTGAATCTAGCCTGTATCTAATACTATGGGTTGATTCATAACACACTCTGATCCACCAAGGATTGGCAATAAAATGATTTCTTGCCAATATGCTTCACATCTTAATAAACTAAGAAATTAAAAATGCTCCTTCACAATTAGTCACCCTTCCTCAATTGCACTGCTGTACAAAAAAGTTAGGAAACTACCTGCAAAACCACATATCAGGAAGATAAACCACAAGTTCCCATCCCAAATTGACTACATAATCAATTCACTTGGCTCAAAGCATAGAAAGGAAATCTAAATGAGGAATCTGAAACTGTTGGTCAGAATAACAGTGGTCAAAAATTAAAACACCTCAGATGCTGAAAATCTTAAATAAAGAGACAAAATGCAAGGAATACCCAATGTGTCAGGCTGCATCTGTGGAGAGAGAAACAGAGTTAATGCCTCAGGTTGATGACCTTCTGTCAGAAAAGTTAGAAATCAAACATGTTTAATTTTCAGAGAAGAAAGGAAGGGTGTAGAAACTACTGAAGATTAACAAGGTAAAAGAGGCAAATGGAAATCCCCTCAGAGAAAGGAACAGAGGTTCTTCAAGGCTGGCATTCCTGGAAGAGTAGTGACAGCGAATTAAACATCAATTGTAAAGCAAACTGTTGCAGATGCAATTAATAGTAAATTGATTGGACCTGATTTTCAAGGGTATTGTGTTTGAATTCATGAATTTGAACAACAGCGCAGTTGTTTGCTGGTGGCACTGCACAACTCAAATGGTTCATAATTCAGATGGAAATGTGTAATGTACATAATGTTCCTGAAACAGCCAGTACTAGAACAAAGTGAGCTATCTATGTTACCTATTATCTAACTGGAGCAAAGCCAGAACTAGATTATGATTCTTTGATTCCGCACTTGCCTCGCAGCAGTACTGGGTTGTGTCTGCACGGCTCCCCAAGGTGTGGGTGAAGATATTATAGCTGGTCTGAAGTGTGCATCTGATCGCAAAACACAGAAGCAGTCATTAGAACTCACGGTCTTGTTGGTGTTTATCCTTTACATGGCACTCTGCTTCATCTAAGTCTATCAGCATTACCTTCTATTCCTTTTACCCTTTTGCACTTAACTTAAAAGCTACAATGCTATTTATCTCAAATGGTCCTTGTGGTAGAAGATTCCAACTTCTAACTACCCTCTAAGTGAAGAAGTTTTTCCTGAAATCCACGATGGATTTATTGGTGCCTGCCTTATATTTATGACCCTGGTTCTGGATTCCTGCATTTTTGTAAAACTGGAACAGAACCTGAGGCATTGCAGACTCTGGCCCCAAGATCCCTGCTATAATTGCAAAATGACCCTCTGATGAATTATCCTCTAAATTTAAATTATCCCCGTGAATATTGAGCAGGTTCAAGTAACACCCAAAGTTTTATATCTTAATTGCCGCAAGCCCAAGGCTCCATTAGAAGAATTCACTGCTAATCACCTTGTTTGAATATAGAATTAATAATTAATTTCATCATTCTGATTTAGATCCAGTAACTTAATGGGGAAATTTTAAAATAAGACCAGTCCCACAGTTCCCCAATTACGAGTGTACCATGTACAGAGTGCATGAAGACATTACAGTATGTAAACCTGGAGTATTACATATTCAATATATATTTTCTTCCCCCTCCAGTGGAACATCAAGATGCACTGCTTTGATTGGCTATAAATATAGAAACAATTCGTTCACAATGATGCTCAAAGCAAAACCTTCATACATGGATTCATTCAACTGAACATTCCTGGTTTTGCATCTTAATGCAAGATCAGTAAATAAAACTAACTTATTCTTAATTATTACAGTAAGATTTAGCCTGTGCATGTGAGTTGCAACTTTGGTGTCCATCTACACTCAGTGGGCTTATCACACAGTCAAGTTGCTTTATATTGAACAAGACTCTTGGTGGCACTCCTGGTCCTATAGAGTTGGCTGCACCCAGAAATAACCCAGTTGCTAGTCACCAAAGGAAGCAATTATTAGCATTCATATAAAAATGTTCATATCATTTTGGTGTATCCTAAGCTGCTTTAGAGTCAATGAAGCTCTTTTGAAACACTATGATCACTTACTTCCACCTCTGTGACATTGCCTCTTTCTCCTTCAGTTCATCTACTGCTGAAAGCTCTATCAATATTTTTGTTACTGTCAGACTTTGCGAGTCCTCCACACTCCACCCTGCCTTTCATGTTTACCCTCCGAAATATGTCATTCACAACTCCACCTCACACGAAGTCCCACTCATCCATAACCTTTGTGCTGTTGACCTACAATAACTCTGAGTTAGGCAATAACTTGATTGTAAAAATCGTAATTTTGTAGCGTATGTTAAGTAAGTGTGATACCACTGAATGATGGATTGAACACGTCATGGGGGGAGATTCATGTCCGAACAGAGAAAGTGATTCAAGGATATGCTCAAAGCTTCCTTGAAGAATATCCCCATTGATTCATGGGAACCTTTGGCCCATGAACCACTGGAAGTGGAGAAGGTCTATTTGGGATAACATTGAGAACCTTGAGACACCCAAAGAGCAGCAGAAGAAGCAGACCACCTCACCAACTCTCTGCTTCATCAGCCACCACTGTCCCATCTGTGGAAGAACTTGTGGTTACCACATTGCCCTCAGAACCCACCAAACTGGAGTGGAAGTAAGTCAACCTTCATCATAGGGGACTGCCTAAGATGTCAAGTATTTAATCATGTGTGCATCACTGGTTGTATGTGAACTCTCTGAGAAGAACCTTGAGTAAACTAGACACACCTTTTGGAGTTCACCATGTTTCCTGCTTATTTGTCTGTACATTCTGTACTTTACTCCACTCAAATTAGCAATCCACATGGGCACAGTCTAGATTTATAACTTTATCCATGGTCTCAAGGTCCCTCTGCAAACTTCTCCAACTCTACAGTGCTAAGCTATCTGGACTTCATCAAGGCTGACCTCTGAAGTGTCCCTGGTTTTCATTCCTCCAACAATAGCATTGCCAGAAGTAGATTATGATTCCTTGATTTTATACACATATCACAGCAATACTGGATTGTGTCTGCACAAGGTGTAGGTGAAGGTGTTATGGTTGGCCTGAAGTATGCATTCTGACTTCAAATGACAGAAACAAGCATTCGAACTAATGCCTTCAGCTGCTACGGTCCAAAGCAATGGAATTCCACCTCCAAACTTCCAACTCCTTTCCACCAACCTTTCATCCTTTAACATCAGCTGTAAAATCTATTTCGCCTACCTTAATCTTTTTCTGGCTTGGCCTCATGGAATTTTATTTGATAACAAAATATTTTATGACATTAAAGATGTTATATAAATAAAAAATGTTGTCATTGTCACTTACACCAGCAATAACAATTTACATTTATGTAGTGCTCATGGCAATGCACTGTAGTTCAAAAGATTTCATGTAATAAACAAGCTATGTCACTAAGTCATGTAAAGGAACTTGTCCAAAAACTTGATCAACAAGAGGGAGGGGTTTTAAGATATGCCTATAAGGAAGGGAATTAGTGAGATTAGAGCGTAGGGATTAATAGGGTAAATAAAATGAGGAGCACTCCCTTTTTATTACATCTTCCTGGTGGTGAGCTTTAGTAAATTCAGGTTTACCTTTAGATTGCAATGGGCTGGTCCTGTGCAAGACCCATGAAAAGGAAACTAACTTTGCTAACATCAGTCATGTAGGGTGTAAGAGCAGTGTCAGTATGGTAGTATGAGATGCAAGACAATCTGTGGGTCTGATTAAGGCATAGTAGGGAAATCACCTGGGGTATTCTAATTTGCTAGCAGCCACCATCTGTGCTCGCAATTGGACACTTGCAAAGTGCTGGAGAGCAGCCATTGTGCAGCTGTAACCCAGTAAGTATTGGTCCCTTTGGGATGGAACAGGGACAAAGTGTAGCCCAATCTTCTGTTGAGTTAGCTAATCTCAGGCAGGGTGGTGGCAGGAGTGCTAAATAAAGGTGGTCTCACTGCCAACACTTCAAGTGAGGATTCCTTTTAGCTCTGTAGAAATCACCATGCAGAAATAGGTCGGTTTTTTAGCTACGTATCTCTGCTTGCGTTTATCTCCAACACAAACATGGCGGTAGCACTCTGTTGTTCAACAGCCATTGCAAGCAAATGAAGAGGCAAAGACAAGGAGAAAAATAGCTAGAGGAAGGAATTCTCGAAAGGGGTGAATATTTTAACTAAGTATCAAGCTGCCTTGCAAAAGATTGAAACAGTAGCACATAAGTGATATATTGATATTTGATTTCCTTTTGATTTTATACAATTAAGTTATTTATTTGATAGATATTACATTTCTTTCTTATGGTCTAAGAAAATCTTTGACAGTTAAACTTCCAGGATATCAGCTAACATACTTCCCTGGAATTTCAATGCAGCTGTAACGGCTTTGCTTAATCTCAATGTATTTTCTTTCCTTTGCAGACTATCTGGAGGTTTCCCTAATGGGTGTGCAGATGTTGCAGTGAATATAATGTAGATTACATCATCTGCATACCAGAGATTGTGATAGGCAACAGTGTGTTCCATACTGAGAAGCTGCCATACTGTACCTACTCAAAAGATATGCTTCATTAAACTTCGTAACACATAGTAACATGTAAAACACTTGACTGTGAATCCACGTTATTAGAACTGATGCTCAAATGTTTCCCTTTCCTTCTTTTTGCTTTGTTATTTGTAAAACTGCCTTCTTAATCTTTCAGCAGTAACACAGAGCCCAGGACCAGTGTTTGTTACGGTCTCAAGGAGTGAGGTTTCCTGTGCTTTCCTGGGCTTGTTCCCAAAGCTTCCAGTAATTACAGACCCACCAAGTGTGGGTTTCAGCCATTCCCTGCCCCCATCACTACAGACTGTTGTCCAAATTCTGCGCTGTCTAGAAAGGTCATGTGACCCTCATCAGTCTCCCTGGGGGTGGAGGAGGGGAAGCAGATTGATCCTGCTCTTTTTTGAGAGGTCAACCCAGCTCCCTTCACAGCAGGAGATTACCAACTCGCTCCTAAAAGCTGGGCATTACTGCAAGCAGACATCAGTATCCTTTGGTTTGACCTACATAGATGACTGAATTTAACAGACATCAGGACTAGCCAGAATGCAGCACAATGTTCTCGCTTTTTCCTGAGTCTCCATTCTGAAGTTATGAAACACATATCACTGTCACTAAAATTAATCCCTGAAAAATATCATTTTAAACACTGTCGTAAAGTTTAAATTGAAACAACAGTTGTTTTTATGGGGCCAATAATTTGAAAACTGTCATTCCGGTTTTGGAGGTAAATAGGAAGTAGGTCTGGACCAGTGGTTTATGCAATATAAATAACCATACCCTTCAGTCTGTTTTTTTTGAAATTGTATTCATGTGTTTATTATTTCTGCATTTTATTTGTAAGCTTTACAGTTAATATGTAATTTTGCTTTTTAGGAAATTTTCATAGAATTACCATTGCAGACAAAGTGACCTCATCAGGGGAAGCAACTAAAGTCAGCGAAAAAATGTGGCATCATTTTTGGCACTCCTTTTTATCCTTTCACTCTCCCCTCTCTTAAATGAGTTGTCCTATTGTAATCTTCCATCATCCCGTTCAAATCAGCATTCCTAGTTTATGAAATAAGACAAGATTACATAAAAATTACAATACAGAAACAGCCCATTCAGCCCAACCAGGTTTTATTGTTGCTCAGAATCAGAATCAGGTTTATTATCACTGACATACGTCGTGAAATTTGTTGTTTTGTGGCAGCAGTACAGTGCAAGACATAAAAACATTAAAATTAGTACAAGTTACAAAAATAAATAAATAGTGCAAAAGAGGAATAACAAGGTAGCGTTCATGGGTTCATGGACCTTTCATAAATCTGATGGCAGAGGGGAAGAAGCTGTTCCTGAAATGTTGAGTGTGGGCCTTCAGGCTCCTGTACCTCCTCCTGGATGGTAGCCACGTGAAGAGGGCATGTCCCGGGTGGTGAGGGTCCTTAATGCTGCGTGCCGCCTTCTTGAGTCTCTGCCTCTTGAAGATGTCCTCGATGGTGGGGAAGGTTGTGCCCGTAATGGAGCTGGCCGATCTACAACCCCCAGCAGTCTCTTCCGATCCTGCGCATTTGAGCCTCTATACCAGGTGGTGATGCAACCAGTCTGAATGCTCTCCACTGTACATCTGTAGAAATCTGCAAGAGTGACATACCAATTCAGGCAGAACTGAGCAGGGAAATGGAGTTTATCTGAGGACTTTGGGTGGGGCGGCCACTGGAACTGAGGGAGGAGGGCAGACTGGCCTAAGGCAGGCTGTTCTAGAGAATGACGTTAGAGCCAACAATGAATGGCTATCCAGGAGTAGTCCTGCAGCAAGTGGACGGAGGCTGGAGAGAGACAGATGAACACAGTGAGAGTGGAGTGGGGGGAGAGGTGGAAAATGGGTAGGATTAGGTAGGGACTAAGGTGGAGCAGAGGGAAATTAGAATATGAGGGGAAGCTGAGGGAGGGGGAAGAGATGGGCGGGAATGTCAGGAGGCAGCTGGGACA
>JAUZTB010000011.1:19026217-19036577 GCA_034780895.1 Rhynchobatus australiae
ATCATTGACATATGACATGAAATTTGGTGTTTTGCGGCAGCAGTACAATGCAGAGACATAAAATCCATAAATTACAAAAATAAATAAATAGTGCAAAAACAAAAGGAATAATGAGGTAGTGTTCACAGGTTCATGGATCGTTCAAAAATCTGATTCCTCTAATGGTAAAGGGGAAGAAGCTGTTCCTGAATCATTGAGTTTGGGTCTTCAGGTTCCTGTACCATCTCCCTGTTGATAGTAACAGGAAGGAGGTGTGTTCCAGTTGATGAGGGTCCTTAATGATAGATGCAGCCTTCTTGAGGTGCCGCCTCTTGAAGATGTCTTCGATGGTGGGGAGGGTTTTGTCTGTGATGGAGATGGCTAACTCTATAAACCTTCTATGGCCTCTTGTGATCCTGTGCTTTGGAGGTTCCATACCAGGCTGTGATGCAACCAGTCAGAATGCTCTCCACTATACATCTATAGAAATTTATAAGGGCTTTGGTGACATACCAAATCTCCTCAAACTCCTAACAAAGTAGAGCCGCTGGCATGCCTTCTTCGTGATTGCATCAATATGTTGGGTCCAGGTTAGATCTTCTGAGATGTTGATGCCCAGGAACTTGAAGCTGCTCCTTTTTCTACTGCTGACCCCTCATCAAGGACTGGTGTGTGTTCTCCTGACGTCCCCTTCCTGGAGCCCACAATCAGGTCCTTGGTCTTGCTGATATTGAGTGCGAGGTTGTTGTGACACCACTCAACCAGCCGATCTATCTCACTCCTGTACACTTCCTCATTGCTGTCTGAGATTCTACCAACAACAGTGGTGTCATCAGCAAATTTATAGATTGTGTTTGAACTGTGCTTAGCCACACGAGTGTAGAGAGAGTAGAGCAGTGTGCCTTGAGGTGCTCTTGTGTTAATAGTCAGAGAAGACAAGATGTTACTACTGATCCACACTGACTGTGGTCTCCCTATAAAGAAGTCGAGGATCCAGTTGCAGAGGGAGGTACAGAGGCCCAGGTTTTGAAGCTTGATTATTAGTACTGAGGAAATGATGGTGTTGAATGCTGAGCTGTAATTGATAAACAGTAGCCTGACATATGTCTCGCAGTTGTCTAGGTGCTCCAAAGCAGAGTGGAGAGCCAGTGAGAGCATGTCTGCTGTAGACCTGTTGTGGTGGTAGGCGAATTGCAGTAGGTCCAGGCCTTTGCTCAGGCGGGAGTTAATTCTAGCCATAATCAACCTCTCAAAGCACTTCACCACAGTAGATGTGAGTGCTACTGGGTGATGGTCATTGAGGCAGCTTACCCTGCTCTTCCTGGGCACTGGAATAATTATTATGTTGAGCAGATACTTGCACTTCAGTAGATGCTTTAATGTTCCATACTGCAAATCCAGCAAGTTTGTAAAAATGGTCAGGAGGTTGAGGGTAAGCTGCTGTTTTTACAAAGCTAATATGAAGAGACCATATTGTCCAGCAACATGGTAATTCAGGCAGGCACTACATGTTTACTTGAAGTCACCAGATGCTTGCATATTGATAATAGCATGTGCTATAAAACTTACTGTTATGTTGGCAGCAAATTCTAAGCCAAGATTATAATGATAGCATTTTACATGTATACTTTGCTTTAAGTTTAACAATTTCCTAACACACTGGAGTTGTTAAAAATGTTTTAAAATGACTGCCAAGGACAGGAAAAACTGAACCTTGTTAAGGTCCTCCTGTTTTGTGTACACCATTTAAGATACATAGGGAAGTTAGCCTTTTATGGTGAGTAGGACGTGTAGAGGCTGCAGCTGAACATTTGTGAGAAAGTCTATACTTAAGATTTAACAATATGCTAGGCCAGTGGTTATATATGTAAATTAGGAATCCAGCTGCCAAAAAGTTGGTTGGTAACTACTGTCTTAAAAAATTTCATGAGAAGCAGAAGAGCTTCTTTGAATCCATGGGACTTGAGGCTCAACTTCTGCCCTTTCTTCCTACCCACCCCAGAACATTTCTTACTTTAGAGAGACACAAGAGACTGCTGGAACATGGAGCAACAAACAATCCGCTGGAGGAATTCAGCAGGTCGAGTTGCATCTGTGGAAAGAAGAAAAACAGCTAATGATCATTGGCTGTTCATCAAAACAAACATTTAGTTGTTGCTCTCTTCAAAGATGCTGCTTGATCTGCTGAGTGTTTCCAGCATTTTCTGTTTTTACTCCCTGCCCCTCCCCCCCCACCCTCCAGCCCAGATTCTGGCACTTGGACATCAAACATTTCTCCCTCGAGCACGAAAAATGACTTTGGCATAATGAAACTTGGCCTACCTTGTGCTGACTCAACTTTATCCTGTGGTACCATGCTGTCACAAAGGAGGCACAGCTATTAATATATGTATACATGCCAAAGTTTTAGGAATACCATAACTAGCAAATAGGAGTTTATGGTTTATATATATTTATTTATCAGTCATATGTACATCGAAACACAGTGAAATGCGTCTATTTGCATTGAGTGTACTGGGGCAGCCCACAAGAGTTGTGATGCATCCGGCACCAACGTAGAATGCCCACAACTTCCTAAACCGTATGTCTTTGGAATGTGGGAGGAAACCCACGCAGACACGGGGAGAACGTACAAACTCCTTCCAGACAGCAGCGGAGTTGAACTCAGGTCGCTGGCACTGTAATAGCGTTATGCTAACCGCTACACTCTGTGCCACCCTCTAATACAGTCCAGTTCTAATACAGACCAGTAACCCAGAAGTCATCAGTTCTATTTGCCAAACAAAACATGATAAATCTGGTAATTTGCAGGCTGGCACAGAAGAATATCGTTATGACAGCTAATGAAAACCAAAAAAATCTGCGAATGTTGAAAATCTGAAAGAAAAACAGAAAATTCTGAAAACGTCCTAGTTCCATCTGTCTGTCATCCCTCCTTTATCTGGTTCCACCTATCACCAGCCTCTGTCTCTACCCTACCCTACTCTCCTCCCTATCCTGTTCCACCTGCCTTATCTTTCTGCCCTCCTCATCCAGTTCTATCTGTCACCTACCAGCCTCCTTCTCACTCCTCCCTCTCACTTCTATATACTGGCTATCTCTGCTCGACACTCTCAGTCCTGGTGCAGGGTTTTGACCTGAAACATCGGCCATCCCTTTGTGTCCACAGATACTCTTGACCACTGAGTCCTTCCAGCAGTTTATTTTTTGCTCCAGATTCCAACATCTTCAGTCTCTTGTGTCTCCAATTCTGGAAACATCCAGCAGGCAGGAAGCATACACAGAAAGTGAAACAGTGAATATTTCAGGTTTGGGACCCTTCTCCTCTACCATGGTGGACAGAGCCCTTGAGTGCATCTCATTTATTTCCCAAACCTCTTATCTTCTCCCTCCCTTTCCCCTTCCCCTGGACAGAGCAAGAAAAAGGTCCCCCAGTCCTTACCTTCTACCTCATCAGCCTTCACATTTGATGGATCATCCTTCACAATTTCCACCAGCTCTAAATATATTCCACCACCAAACACGTATTCCCCACCCCTCCCATTTCAGTATTTCGAAGGGATCACTCCCTTTTGTGAGTTCATGGTCTGCTCTGCTGTCTCTGACTTGTGGCACTTTCCCATGCAACTGCAGGAAGTGCAACACTTGTCCTTTCACCTCTTCCGACCATCCAGGGATCCAAACAGTTTTTCCAGGTGAAGCGACAATTTACTTTCTCTTCTTCCAGTCTATTTGTACTACATTCAGTGTTCGCAATGCAGCCACCTCTATACTGGAAAAACCAAACGCAGAATGGATGATCATTTTGTGGAGTGTTCAGTCTACAGGAGAGTTCAAAGATTCCTTTTGCCTACTACCTTAATTCATCATGAACTTTATGTCAGTAGCCTTGTGTATTGTTACACTGAAGCCTAATATTTGGCCATTTTTGCCTGTCATTATTTTGGCTCAGTTTTTCATATATTGTCTGCCCTGCTGGCAAGTCCTATGGCTTTACCATTAGCAACCCATTACACAGATGAAGAAAGTTAATCTTATTTTAAGTGCCACATTAGACCATCCAGTCTTGCGCTTTCAGTAACATTTCCTTTGTTCCAACCACCCCCTTCTCTGCTACCTAACCTAACTTGTGTGTGTCTCTCTCTCGCTCTCTCTCTCGCTCTCTCTCTCGCTCTCTCTCTCAGGTCTACTGAAGAGTCCCAGGCCTCAAATGTTAACTTTCTCCTTCTGTTGACACTGCCCACTCTACTGAGTGCTTCTGGAATTTGCTCATTTTATTACTCTAACAGCTGTTGGATCAATGTAAAAATCCAACTATTTTTAAAAGCTCATGATCTTCACAAAAGTGAACATGCTTTTTTTTTAACCTGAAGTGGTCTACATGTGATTAGAGTCTCATGGTATTTAGTTAACTAATATAAAAGATTTTTTTTACTCCTGTCGTGAGTAATAAATACCAGTGAGGCCAGTATTTATTACTTATGACCCTTAAACTGAAAATAAGCAGCGCTCCTTCTTGTGAAGGTATATCTGCAATGCCAATGGGTTGAAGCTCCAAGATTTGAACCCAGTGATGATGAACGAATGCCAACATATTTCTAAGTCAGGTGGAATGTGCAGGTGGTGGTGTTCCATGTGCCTGCTGCCCATGTCTTTTTTGGAGACAGAGTTGACAGGTTTGGATGGTTGCTATTGGTGCAACTTGGCAAGTAACTGCAGTTTATTTGGCAGGTGTGGGGGGAGTGAATGTTTAGGGTGGTGGGTGAAATGCCAATCAAGCAGATTGCTTTGTCCTGAATGATATTGAACTTTTTAAGTATTAGTTGACCTGTATTCATTCAGGTGAGTGGAAAGTATTCCATCATATTCTAGACTTTGCACCTTGTAGATGGTGGCAGGGCTTTGAAGTGCCAGGAGGTACGTCACTCATTGCAGGACAGCCTGCCTCTGATGTGCATGTAGCCACAGTATTTATCTGGATGGTCTAGTTTCACAATTGTGACTCCAGGATGTTGATGCTGTTGGATTTGATAATAATGCCATTAAATATCAAGGGTAGATGCATAAATTCTGTTGGAGATGGTCATTGCTTGTCATTTGTGTGGCATGAATGTTGTTTGCCATTTATCAACCCATGGCAGAATGTTGCCCAAGTCTTTCTGCACTGAGACATGGTCTGATTCATTTGCTGAGGAGCTCTGAATAGAATTGAACATTGTGCAGTCCTTGGCAACCATCCCATTCCTGATAAAATGGAAGGAAGATCATTAGCGAAGCAGCTGAAGATGGTCTGGACACTGCCCTGAGGAACTCCTGTAGCAATGTCTTGGGGCTAGGATGATTGACTTGCATTAACTTGAACCGTCCTCCTTTGTCAGGGTTTGACTCCAATCATTGCAGTGTTTTCTCCCATTGACTTCAGTTTTACCAGGGATCCTTAATGCTGCCTTGATGTTGAGAGCAGGCCCTCTCATCTTACTTCTGGAATTCAGCTCTGGTCTGTATTTAGACTAAGGCTCATATGTGGTCTGGAGAAGTGAGTGGTCTTGTTCTTGTTGGAAACCCTGCCTGGGCATCAGTGTGTAGTCATCAGAGAGGAAGAATCGCTTGATAGCACTGTTCATAATACCTTGTATCACTTTGAGGAATAAAAAAGACTGGGCAGTAATTAGCTGGAATAGATTTGTCTTGATTTTTGTGATCATGTCATAATGGGCAGTCTACCACATTGTGTGGAATTAGAAGAAGAATCTCCAAAAACATCCTCATCTTCAGTGATGGTGGGGCTCAGCATGTGAGTGCCAAAGACAGGCTGAAGCATGCACATTCATTTGGCCAGAAACCATCTTGAAACCCATTTTTTAACCAATTCAATTCACTCCACATGGCATCAAAAAATGGCTGAGAGAGCTGGCAAAGGCTGTACCCAGACAACCTACCACTTATGGCATTGAAGACCTGTGCTCCAAAACTAGCTGCACCTTTAACCAATTTGTTCCAGCAGTACTGGTATCTACCCAACAATGTAGAAAATTGCCCAGGTGTGTCCTGCTCTCAAAAAGCAGATCCAATCTGCATAATTACTATCTATTTCTCTGAATCATCAGCAGTATTGTCAAACAGCTTCTACTAATAACCCAAACTGGCATTGTTGCGTACCCTCAACCCATGATCTTGGATTCTGAGTGTCATCCGAAATGCTTCCTCCCATCAGCTGATGGCATGCAATCTTGTATGTCAAGAATTGAGCATTTCAAGAAGGTGCCATTACTATTAATAATGACCTTTAGAAGCAGTCAATTTACAATAATAATCACAGCACCCAATATTTTAATATCTCATTCTTTCATTAATACTCCATTACTATTGATGTAAATGCCAAAGAAAAAAAGTCTTGCCTGGTTGATTGTATCTATGTTTGATCAGGTGAGGAATATCCATTAACTGCAAAGATGCTAACTTACCTAGATAACTGAAATTGCTATTAAATAATAAATGATATCAGAGGGAGAAAATTGTGGAATTTAAAAGTACTTTCGATTTAAACCTTGTTGATAACACCTACCAATTTTCACATGAGAAGTATATTGGGAAGCTGTATTTTAGTAGAAAATTTGAAGAACCGTTTCCTTGTTTAATTCTACTTTCTCGTGTATATTTACATGCTAAGTTTGGGGGAAACAACATTGATCATTGAAAGGTTGCCTTTTTCATTACAAATAGTGTCACCATCAGTAATATTTTTTTGAATGGAGTAATGCTGGATGCCAAATTCTCATGTTAGTTGCCTAAGCCTCCAGTCTCAGTGTGCCAATTCTAATCACAATATTGCTGCACTTCCCTTTATATTTCTGTGTAAGAATGTCTGACTTAGAGGGCAGTTTGGGCTGAGGCCAAAGTCTACCAGCAGAAATGGCATCTATTTATGAATCTTTACAGGGTTGGGGGGCTTTATTGATTCTTGGCTGAATTCAAGCAGTCACTTCATTTTTACCACTGGAATGAAAAAAAACAACTGACTCAAAGCAAAAGAGAGTGTAGAGGCCGTTTGTGAATGAACACATAGTTAATCATCCTTTTCAAAAGGAATAGTTTTATACTTATTAGACTTGCAGACCATAGGAAGATGCAGGACAGACACAGGCCCTTTGGCTCAATGAGTTGGTGCTGACCCTCAGACATCCATTTACACTTATGTTACATTAATCCTGTTTTTTTTATTCCCCCTACATTTTCATCAACTCTCCCCAGATTCTACTCCTTGCTTACACACAAGGAGCAATTTACAGTAGCCAATTACATATTAACCTGCTTGCCTTTGGGATGTGGGAGGAAGCCAGAGCACCCAGAGGAATTCCACATGATCACAGAGAGAATGTGTAAGCTCCACGTGGACAGCACCCAAGGTCAGGATTGAACCCTGGTCTCTGGTGTTGTGAGGTAGCAGCCATGCCATGGTGTTGCCCACAAACTACGTTTGTTAAAGTACAAAGCCCAGGAATTATATAGATGTTCCCATAACTCCCTGAAATACCATTGTGGAGAGGAAATTTCTGTTTTAGGGTAAGAACGGGTGGTAGATGTGTAGCTGCTTGAAACAAACTGAAGCATTGTTAAAATATGCAATGAGGCATTCTGTGACATCTATAAGATCTCTGTAGTTCTCGTGACTAGTCCTCAGAAATCTGTCATCGCTTTCATAAATATATGGGTGGCCTCCACAGTCTCCTTTTATAGAGAATTCCACAAGTTCAATTTCCGAGTATAGAAATTTCTCCTTATTTCGGCCCTAAATGTCTTAACCCAACTCCTGACGCTGCGACCCTGTGGTTCTAGATACTCAGCTGGGGGAACTGCATCCAGACTGTTGAGCGCCATCAGAATTTTGTCTGTCTCATTTGTCTGAACTCCACTGAACACTGGCCCAGTCAATACAATCTCTTCTTGTATGATTGTCCTGCCATCCAGGTACTTCAGGTGCTCGAAGTGACCTCTCTCAGTTCTGTGTATGCATAGAGTTACATTTGCTCTGTGTTCCTTTTGTGCAGACTTTCACTTTCAAGCTTGTTTAGTGTTTCAAGTTAAAAATGTCTGCACAATGTTAATTCAGTAGTTCAACTTATAAATGCCCTATCTGCTGTGGTGCTCTGCCTTGCAGATCAGGATTGTGGGGTCTGTTCAGAGTTAATCTTAACTGCAATGCTTCAGTTATTCCCATTTTCCCCAAAATAAATGAAACACACGTGCCCAAGATTCCCTTTTTGAAAATTGTTTAGTGATCCTCATGTGATTGTCAGATGAGGACTTCATTCCATTCAGCTGTGGGACCATCATGGAAGAACAGCCAGCACATGCAAACATTAGAACATGAAGCTGCCTGTATAATTAGCGAAGAATGGGGTACACACTATTGTACTGGTTATCAAAGATGACAGTTCAAATTCCATCACAGCATCTGGGGAACTTCAATTTAGGTAATTAAATACTTGAAACAAATTTGGGAATTTTGAGACACTCTCTATAGGTTCTGCATAGGTTTTGACAAAGCTAGAGCACATGGAATTGTGGGCAATAAAGTAGTTTTTTGTTTAGAGAGTTGATTAACAAAATTAGAATAGAAATAAATAGGATTTTCTCAAGTTGGCAGGGTGTGATTAATGGGAAACCCACGAGGATGGTGTTTGGGCCCGACTGCTTACAGCCATTTGGCTGTAGGGTCCAAGTGTAACATTTCCAAGTTTGCTGATTATGTGAATCTAAGTGGAAATGTGAGTAGTGATGAGAATGATGCAGACAAGCTGAATGTGTGGGAAGATGGAGTATGTGGAAAAATGTGAGGCTGTTCACTTCAGAAGTAAAACAGAAATGTTGAATTTATTAAATGGTGAGAGATTGGAAAGTGTTCACGTGCAAACGGATCTGAATGTCCTTGGACACAAATTACTGATAGCCAACGTGCACATGCAGCAGATAGCTAGAAAACTAAATACTATTTGTTGGCATTTATTGCAGGAGGATTTGAGTGCAAGGTCACTCTACAATTACACTTGGGGCCTTGGTGTAACCACACCTGAAGTACTATGAATAATTTGATGTGCTTGCCTAAATAAGGATATACTTACTTTAGAGGGAGTGCAGCAAATATTCACCAGATGGATTCTTGGGATGGCAGGTCTGTTAAGAGGAGCAATTGAATAAGCTATGTGTATTATTTGGAGTTAAGACGAAAGAGGTGATATGCTTAATATATGTAGAGGGTTGACATCGTGTATATAAATGTCATGGTTAAGAAGTATAGAACTGGAGTCACAGTCTCAAGGTATGGGATTAGGATTAGGACTGAAATAAAAAAATTTCTTCATTCAGAATCTTAGAAATTCTCTACTCCAGAGATCTGTAGATGCTCAAAATAGAGACTGATAGATTCCTAGATATTAGAGGAATCAAGGGATAAAGGGATATGGCAAGAAAATGATGTTGAGGCAGAAAATCAACCACAATCCTATTCAATGGTGTAGAGGCTCGAGGAGCTAAATAGCCTACTATTTCATATGCTCTTAAGTTAAAGCTAGATAGGTTGGTGAGGGCATGGGCTTGGGAAAGAGCAGTGCAATTCTAATTTTTAACACAATTATATGTTACAAATGCCTTGACATTACTTGTAGTGGGTACTTGTATCATTACATTATTATTTAAATTAAACCAACTTGAAAGTTGCATTCTTGGGCTGGTGTGAAGACAGTAGTGTTTGACCCTTGTCTATGTGTCAGTGTATGGTGGATGTGTTAGGTCGCAAGGTTTCTCACAGCAGCAAAATAATTATATCATTTAATAATCATAATGTATTAATATTGTCACCCACATTCTGCTGATACATGATTTAATGATTTCATAGTAGATTAAATTACTGTCTGCTTGAGTCACACCAGCCACATTTTTGTTTCAATTCATGGTAGTATCCTTATTTGTTTGGGCACAATTTTTCTGTGGCTCGTAAATAATGTATATGCGCAAGATCAACTGATTCATGAAGTTAACTGTAAACTTGTACATGTTAAGCTTGTAACATACATTATTGGGACACTATGTAAAAGGCTTAATAACTAAGGATGAAACATAACTTTGTATGTTGGCTACAAATTGTTTGTACAGCACAGCTGTTCAAATATGTGGGACAGGAAGTCAATCAAGATAAAATTTTAGTTTATGTCATTTGAAAGTTTTCATTTCTAAAGCAAACCAATTTTCCAGTAATGGTTTCCACTATTAATTGTTACTTGTAAAATATAATTTTAAGTTCATGTTTGTTATAGTCCTGTTTTAGTTACAAGAACCAAAGACAAGTTTTTGCAATGTTTTTGTTTTTACTTCACCACAAATG
>JAUZTB010000011.1:19099673-19113830 GCA_034780895.1 Rhynchobatus australiae
ATTCACAGGAACACTTGTATACTGAGCCTTTTGAAAGTGCTGCTTTTAAATATTTGTCCTAAGTATCAACGTTCTGAGAGTATTCAAGTATTGGACGATGGTAGCCAACAGAGATGCTGCAGATTACTAATGACACACTTCAAATATTTTTCTGAACCACCAGCAGCTAGCCACTACAGTAGCCCTCCTATTCAAAATACCACAGGTATAAAATATACAGTATAATCTGGTAGTTCCCTGATGAGCATTAATTATATGGGAAGTTTAATTCCAGATTTATTTAATTGCCTGAATTTAAATCCCTTGGCTTCTGTGGTTAGGATTGAAACTCCTATCTCCAGACAAATATTCCGGATCTCCAGTTGCCAGGCTAATCACTTAACCACAGTAGGGAATGCTGGTTGGCAATTGCATTCCTCATAGTGGTAGTGTAGTGATTAAGTTATGAGCCTGTATGTAGAGATCTAGGCAATTTATATGGAGGCAGAAGTTTCAATCCTAGCAAAGTAGTTGAAGAACTTAAATTCAAGCAGTTAAGTAAATTTGGAATTGAAATTCTAATATCAGTAGTGCTAACCATAAAACTATTCAATTGTCATAAAAACCCATTTGGTTCATTAATATCATTGGGGAAGGAACTTTGCCAACCTTACCCAGTCTGATCTTACTCCTGATCCAAAAAAGTAGGCATGTCTCTGAAATGGGCCAGCAAGCCACTCAATTTAGGAAGCAATTAGGGATGGAAAATAAGCCTTGGCCTTTGCAGTGTTGTCAGGAATACCAGTCAGGTGATCAATTATAACCATTGAGTTTTATTATTAAGACTAAAATGGGAGAGCAGGCAGAGTGAGACTGGCCTTCATTTTTCCCCTCCAAGGTGCTTAATGCAGGCACTATTTCTAACCAGTACAACTACTTAGAAAAAACAACCCCAATCTCATAATTTGCAGAAATTATCCATTTATTCCACTCCCAGTTCTGATCATAGGTCTGTTGATTCAATTGGCATAAACTTTTTTTTTCCCGCGAGCGTAAGCTTCAAACTGTATAGCTTGCATATAATATTCCTGATGCAATGCAAATTTATAAAATCCAGAAGAAGGAAATCTACGCATACAATTAAATTAAAGGTGTCACTTTTGCCTGCAGTAGCAATCTCACTTCAAAATATTTTGGCATCAAGCCTTGCACTAAAGACTTCAGTGCATAATCTTGGCTGACACTTCAGTGCATCATGAGAGATTGCTGCAAGTCAGAGATGTTGTCACTTCGATAAGAAATTAAACAGCAGGCTTATTGGTTCTCTGAGATGGATGTAATCGATGTCATCATAGCATTTTCTTGGTTTACTGACCAATATTCTTTGCTTAACCAAAATTAAACAGGTGATCTAGTTATTTATTTGCAACTCTTGGTGTTGTGTTGCTGTGTAGCAAATTGCCGCTGCATTTTCCTATCTTCTTCTTAGGCAATAAATCAGGATCTGACTTTAAATGTACTTCATTGGCTGCAAAGCAGTTTGACCATTCTGAGATTTAGGCCCATCTTTTTGTAACTGCAGATTTTTTAGTTTTTGCATTAATTGCAAATGGGAGTCATCCACAAAATGTTAGTTTAAGGCCCCTGCTGTCAACTTAAGCAAGCCACCAGTGCAGTGCTTGGCCACACGCATGCATCATGGATCTGCCTGTATCACACACAATAGTTCACAATTGAATGAGAATAATCTTGTCAATAGATCAGTCAAAAAATTGTGGAGAATTAGCCTATCTTTTAACATATTTAATTTAAAATGTATGGACTTCTGAAAAAACCAAGTATTAAAACAAATACTATAAGTGGCTTGCAGGAAACAATTCCAACAGTTCTGGGGCTTCATTGTATTTTTTTGTAATTTCACCAAAAAAATCTGGATCATTTATTCAACTGCTAGTAGGACATCATACAAAGTTGGCAGAATTATCTATGGTTCATTAAGTAAAACTGCCATCTCTGAGGCAGGAGATTACATCTTCAAATCCAATTCCAAAGACTTGATCACAAATTTAGGTTGGCACTTTGGTGTGGTAAAAACAGAGTGCTACACAGTTGGCTGTCCTGTTTCTTGGATGAGTTGCTTAATCAAGATTCTTACTGCTCTCTCAGGCAGATATAAATGATCTATTGCACTATTTAGAATGGCACAGGTGTTTACTCTGGTGTTCTGGCCAATATTTTTCCCTCAACCAAACATAAGCACACATCACCATCTAAAGATTTTGCTGTTTGTGGGAACTTGCTGTGCACAATTAACTTCCATGTCTCTTACATTGCAGTGACTTCACTTCATGAATACTTTGTTGACTGTAAACAGCTTTGTGACATTTTGAGGTCATGAAAGATACATAAATGCAAATCTTTCTATCACATTGGAGCATGAAGTATTGCGAGTAAATGGCCTGTGATTCACTACTTTATGTTCACTGCAGCAGGACAAGGCCCAGTAAAATTTTCCCCACTATGTCCTTCTCTAGGGTCTATCCTCTTATGACTATGTTCAAATAAACCAGATGGGCACAACTCTGATATTTTCCTCATATGCCACACCCCATCAGTATGCAGACCATCTTGTGAATTGTACCAAGGATGTAGTGTAGCAAACTTGATGGAGATGGAGGTCAGCAGTGGTAGAAGCCATGAGAGCATGGTGATGCCAATAACTTTGAAGAGAATGAATAGCTGGATTTATGTGCAGAAGAGGGGGTGAAATCATGGGAAAATAAAAGTGCTTTGGGAAGATGGTTGTAACCCACTAATTGGAGCATTTGACTCTAGCACATTGAGTGCTTTGTGAGAAGCTCTCTTCAATTAAATTAAAATATGTTAATCTTTAAATCCAAGTGATGTCAACAATGGTTTTGCAATATATCTTTGGCACCATGAGTTTTCCTTTCCTCCCTGAATGTGGTAGGGAAAGCAAAGCAAATAAGCAATAGTAACAGAAGCTATAACTGAAAAATGCAGATAAATAGTCTATGCTTTGGAGATTAGAAGAGATGAAATTCAGTTTGGAGAGATGACCCAGTAGATCAGTATCATTGGCAATTACATCATACTGCTATGGACATCAGATAAGAACCAAGAGGATCACCAACAGGAGTGAGACCTACACTAACAATAGCCTGTTGGTCATCTGCATAAAAGAGCGGATAAAGGGTTCAGTTCATAGGAAGCCTTGGGTAATCTTCTCTAAAGTATTAGGATACCAATGCCCAAAGAAACATAAAAAATGTTTACAGTCTGTTTGAACTGACATCTTCCAAACTTAAACTGGACCAGTAGTTGCAAAAGTTATTGTTGCTTGCTTTTATTTTGGGCCCTTCACTGCCTTGACAGAGGAAGTTGCAGGATCTAGTCATAAGGAAAGCACACAGGCATAAGGGAGGTCAGTCACTCTTTCTTTGTCAGGGCTAGTAAACATCTCAACTTCATCAGCAATGTAGTCAATCATGAGGTCTGCTGCTTGCTCCCTTTTGGTTCCCGAAAACTGAAGTGTACCATTGATTGAATGCAGTGATAATTAAGTCTCCCATGGATCATCCAAGAATGTTTGTCAACCTTGAGCTTCAATGTGCAATCCATAAAAAGGTATTATGTGGGTAAGTACAAGGTTCCGGAACATCTACTGAATGGCAGTGCACCATGTATGTTCTCCAAGCTAGGTAAAACAAACTTGCATGCTTGTAGTTAGGACTCCAGAGACACCCACTTTTATGTGGCTGATGAAATCTCTCAAACAGGAGGTAAAATGGCAGGAACATTATCATAAATACTCTTCAGTATAGTACCGCTGAATCTTTATATCTACCTGGGAGAGTAGACATAGCCTTGGTTTAACATTGCATCTGTAAAATGGCACTCTAGTGGTTCAGCAGTTCCTCAGCACTGCATTGTCATGTCGGCCTGGATTTTTGTGCTCACATTTCTGGAAATAACAATATTGATCCATGCCATTCTAACTTACGTGGAAGTGCTTGGCCAAGTGATCTGGACCAGCTGGGAAAATGGGTGGAAAAGTGGCAGATGGAATTTAATGCAGGCAAGTGTGAGGTGATACACTTTGGGAGGACAAACCAGGATAAGACTTGCACAGTGAATGGTAGGGCTCTGAGGTGTGCAGTAGAACAAAGGGGCCTGGGAATACAGATCCATAGTTCCTTGAAAATGGTGTCACAGGTAGATAGGGTCATAAAGAGAGCTTTTGGCACATTGGCCTTCATAAATCAGGGCATTGGGTATAGGTGTTGGGATGTTATGTTGAAGATATTGGTGAGGCCAAATTTAGAGAATTGTGTGCAGTTCTGGTCACCTACCTACAGCAAAGATATCAATAAGCTTGAAAGAGTGCAGAGAAAATTGACACAGATGTTGCTGGGACTTGAGGACCTGAGCTATAGGTTGAACAGGTCCCTGGATCGCAGGAGAATGAAGGGAGATGTTATAAAATTATACAAAATTATGAGAGGTATAGATAGGGTGAATGCATGCAGGCTTTTTCTCCTCTGGTTGGGTGAGACTAGAATTAGAGGTCATAGGTTTAGGGTGCAAGGTGAAATATTTAAGGGGAATCTGAGGGGGATCTACTTCACTCAGAGGGTGGTATGAGTGTGGAATGAGCTGCCAGCAGGAAAAGTGGATGCGAGTTCAGTTGTAACATTTGAGAGAAGCTTGGCTGGATACCTGAATGAGAGAGGTATGGAGGGCTATGGTCCCAGTGCAGGTTGATGGGACTAGGCAGAAAACGAGGCTGAAATGGACAAGATAGACCGAAGGGCCTGTTTCTGTGCTGTAGTGCTCTATGACTCTATGCTATCATCTGAGCAATAGGCAGTAGATAAATATTTTAACAGTTTGCAACATACCCATTTTCCTGGTGATTCCACACTCAGATGTTATGGATATGAGGTATATGTGTCTTGAGGTGGGCAACTGGAGATCCTCAAATAATAGGGGCAGTGAATTGCAGTACCATATATTGCAGTGTCTAGTGTTTAACATAATTCCATTTCCACTTTCAACCCCAAGCACTGACCTGCATTTTTAATCTTGTGTGCGAGTATATAAAGTAATGTGAATCACATTTGAAAAATGCACTTAACATGAATAGCAGACTTGGAGAGAGAGATTGCACAGCTGCACCATGACTAAACCTGGGCCCAAGGCCAAATCCGAACAGCATTCTGCAAAATGGATATTGCGGTATACAATGCTGGATAGATTTTCATGTATGTAGCATCAACGGGTGAAATATTTTTTACACAAAGGCATGAAACATCCACTCGTGTTTAATTGATTATTAATATTTGTAGATATGCATTAATTATGTTTTTAACGTTAACTTTTCTGTTGTAATTTTTTTTCTTATATCTTTTTTTCCATTCTCCTTTGCCAAATAACAATGTGTTGATATTCTCCCCAGTCACTAGGGCAAACATGTCTAGTCTATGGATGTCTGTGTAAATGTAATTAATTTAGCTCTTTGGCTGGTTTACCAGGAGTTCAGTTCAGTACAGTGCAAGCAATGTTGAGTTTAATTGCTAATTTTTATGGGCTGACCCAGACTTCAGTCCAGCTCCAATGCCTGGATAAAATAATGGCCCTGATGATGATCAACGCCAACAGTACCTTTTCCCAGGGATACCGCTTTGCCAATGTTATGTAACAGGATATGAAAATCACAGCCCAGTCTTGATAAACAGGTCTCTTCTCATGTAGTTATTTGTTTGCTCCTTAACATTCTTTGAATATTTTTTGAAAATCATGCTATTTGGCTTGGCCAATGATCCTTTAGTTACCTCAGGAAGTGATTCAGCCTCCAACGATACTTAACAAATGTAAGCTGCCTTATACAGTATATTCATAACAAGAGAAGTGAATTATTGGCACAGATAGAAATAAGTGGGTGTGACTCAACATCCATTACAGAGGTAATTGCAAAGTGACCAAGGCTGGGAATTAAATATTCCTGGATACTTCTGGAAGAGAGAGGCAAATGTAAACGTAGGTGTGCAGTCATGATATTAAAGAATGAGCTAAAGGCGTTGGAGAGAAAGGATTTTAGCTCAGAAAATCATGAAGTAGAATCAGTTTGGGTGGAACCAAGAAACAGTAAGGGGCAGAGAACATTGGTGAGAGTTGTAAGCAAGCCTCAAACAGTAATGGTAATGCAAGGCGTAATGTAAAGCAAGAAGTTAGAGATGCATGATATGAAGTTAATGCAATAATCAAGGGCTTTAATTGGCTCTTAAATTGAATAAACAAAATTAGCAACAAAACTATGGCATTAAATGGAACATTTTTCAGTGTTAAAGGCCTTATATAACTGTTGGAAAAAACCAGAAATTTTTAACTCTCTCCTTTAACCTTGAAGGTATGACTATCTCGCCAGCACATTGCAGCCTAGCTCAAGCAGCCATCAAATAAATGCATCAAGACTTTGAGTTTTGACAAACTATTTGACCGAGGAAGCTATCACAATCCATTTGTGAGCTAGCTAGGGAAAGGAAGTTGTTGAAACCTGGAATGCTGTGAAACCCTAACGTCTCTATAGTATTCTTCAGTAAGAAAAATGATATGTCATCACGTCATGTGGTTAATGCCTGAAGCCCTCTAAAGTGGCCTAGCAAACACACAAGGGAAGGCCCATTGCCTTGTTAGTGATACCCACACAGTGCCTTGAGGTGCTTGCTTTGGTGGTCCAAGTCTCAGAAGCATTTAAGAAGGCGTTGATTACTGCTGCCAGGTAAACCATGAGTCTAGTGCCAGCTTTGTGCTCTTGATCTTCAGACCTGCTTGTCCTGAATTGACCAAAGGCTGTGCTGGCATACTGAAGGGAATGGTGAATGTCATCAGTGTCTGTTTCACTGGAACTTAGCTCCCAAGGTATGAAAAGTTGTGTTTATTTTCCAGAGTCTTGTGGCGAAATATTATTGTTGGAGGGCTGTGTTATACAGCAGGCCATGGTTGGTAGACATAAGATATCTTTATTAGTCACATGTACATTGAAACACACAGTGAAGTGCAGCTCTGCGTAGAATGTTCTGGGGGCAGCCTGCAAGTGTTGCCACGCTTCCGGCGCTAACATAGAGCGCCCAACTTCCTAACCCGTATGTCTTTGGAATGTGGGAGGAAACCGGAGCACCCAGAGGAAACCCACGCAGACACACGGGGAGACTGTACAAACTCCTTACAGTGGCTGGAATTGAACCCAGGTCACTGGCACTGTAATGGCATTACACTAACCACAACACTACCGTGCCTGACCTTTGTCTTGTGAATGTTGATTATAAGGCCTATCCTTTAATGCATCAGTGAACAAGTCAGTGATGGCTTGGAGCTCAGCTTCTGAGCACATACAAATACAGTGCATTAATATGTCCTTGTCACCTTATACTTGTATTATTCTATTACTGAGGTTAATTTTACATGCACAATTGGTTTTGTTGATAGAATGGCATTATTTTTCTTTGCTATCTCTAAATACCTTTTCTCATGGCACAAATTGTGCCTTTTGTATTTATTTATATTCATTGTTTCTTGGGGTTTCTACTATACTGGTTTATGGTAACTATTCTATTAACACTTTTATTAACCAACCGCATTTCCTTGAGCGATGGTGCAAAACCTAGACAGGGAGATCAGATATACTATGTAAACCTCTGAGGATCAGTCTCAAAAAATGTGTTTTATTTTTATGATCCACACTGACATTTTTAGTCGTATTTGAAGACACAAATGCCAGAGTTGTTGCTGCTTTGCCCAATGCCCCAGTTGTATTGCATGCTGTATCTTTGGTATTCCTCTCCTATGCCTACAAGTACAATCGCAGTCTTGTACTCACCAGAACTGTACCTGCCTTATAGTGAAGACCCGAGTCTACCAGTAATGTGTACCTGCATCTGGAGCTGGATATGTTCCTGGATGTGGATGGGATCACTGGACCTGACCTGGTCTACTGTCTTTATTCTCTGACATCTAGGTCCCTAGTCTTGGGTTTGGCCTTTTGTAGCATTGGTTGGACTCTAAGGATGGTGACAGTGAGCTGGACAGACCCATCCTATGGGCCACATATTGTTATCACAGCATTAGGATGACCATACCTCCTCAGTTTCCAGGGACAGTCCTAAGATGAGGTACTCTATCCCTAAACAATTAATGTTCCTAAAATTATCCCTGAGAGATGTGAAGGTTCATGGATGTTGCCAGGATCCTCCTCAACATCCATCTTCTTTCTCCCTCGCCGAGTCTGCAGTTGCGCTGTTGGTCACCCCATCCCATTTCCTGCTGTCTCAGTGCCCCATTTTGAATGCAAGCACAGGTGCAGAAGCACAAATAACTTGCCAATATCCACTACTGCAGGTCACTCCCTTGTCTCCAGCAATTCTGCTGTAAAGCAGGAACACCAGGATGAAAGGGGAAGAGAGGAAGGGAAAAGGAAGAAGCAGAGGGAGAGAATCGGAAGTGTGGGGAGTGAGGGTAGGGAGGGATGCAGAGAAGGTAGAAAAAAGGGAGGAAAGGCAAGAATGGAGAGAGGTTGGAAGAATTGGGGGTGGGGAGGGCTCACTCTGATTAGTTGTGATCTTTCCTGCTCTATCCCTTGAGATGAAGCATTTTCCTTCTGCCCAATTGAAAAAAATATTGGTGGTCCATTATTGTTTTATAGTGCAATCTATTTGAACTTCTTTGCAACCAGCTTCAGGAATTCTGCCTGTTGAATGCAAATATTTCCTGACCCCAGGTAGTTTCATAATATTAGGATTGTGTCTGTCACATCACTACCAGTCACATCACCAATTTCAAAGACAGAATGGATTTGGCTTATTGTAGTTATGTTTCTGGTTGACGTATAAGCAATAAGCAATATAAATTTTTCACTTACATTCCATTCATCACATATTGCCTATAAATGACTTAAACAATATTGGAAAAAGGTGACATAATTCCATCCTTATATAAATTAGCATTGCAAATGCACAATCCTGCTACATAAGGATGGTTCTCCTCTGAATGACCTACACAGATTCCTGTGGGACCAGTTACTATTACATCCCAGTTCACAGTCATTTTATTATTGGTAGCAAATAGTGACAATACAATTCCCAAGCAGGATGGGGACAATTGGGTAATTCCCCTGTCAATTAAAAAAACATTGGTTGCTTTGATGTAAATGACTGAGTTGGATTTTATGCACATAAATTTTACTTAACTATCATCCACTTCTCTGAATATTTTTGCATTTATCCTGCTTTCATTGAAGGGAATTGCTCTCATTTCTCATCAACTTTATTTTCTCTGCTCTTTAAATGGACTCTATTTTCTGAGTAAATTCCTTTTAGTTTGCTGTATTATCTGCTGTGAGCCGGTTATCCTCTTGCCCCCCAATTCATTGGCTAGGAAATTCCAATTAAAAGCTTACAGATTCTTCAAGAACTTTCAGCTTCTGCTCTGTAAATGGGTGAAAATTTGGGGCTTCTGCTCCACTGATTCTTGGTCTTGCACAGTT
Source organism: Rhynchobatus australiae (assembly GCA_034780895.1). Classification (NCBI taxonomy): domain Eukaryota; kingdom Metazoa; phylum Chordata; class Chondrichthyes; order Rhinopristiformes; family Rhynchobatidae; genus Rhynchobatus; species Rhynchobatus australiae. The sequence goes on from JAUZTB010000011.1 coordinate 19,109,215, forward strand.
TCACTTCTCATGGAGTTTGGCATTGGAGCGCAATCTTCTGTCAATTTTCCAGCACTTAGACTGCCAAATAAGGGCGACCAGCCAATGAGTCTAGATGGTTCACCAGTCAGTGGAAGATAAAGGCCATAGGCAAGCAAAGTAAAATATACAATAAGCATTGTGTATTATTATTTGCTATTTGGTTCTACAAAACCCATTTGAATTTATCATTACTCTCAAGAACAACTCTAATAAAAATTGGGGTAAAAACCTAAGATATTCCAAATATATAGTATTGAATCCATTGGATAGCCCTTGTGCACTAATTTAGTTAGCTTCTTAACTTTCCTCTACATCCATGAGTTAAGTCCTATTGGTTATAAAACTAAATTGGCTCTCTTACAGCAACTAGTCTCTTCTGTTAAATTTTAATAGCTTTCCATAAATGTACTCTACCATTTGCTAGATTAACTGTTCTACATTCCCTTGTTCAATGCTCATTCTTCAATCTTAAGACATGACTTTTTATATTTGAATTACCTAGATATTTTAATTGGAGCTTCATCTAATATATTTATAATGCGAATGTCATCCACAATCCTGAGGGATCATGTACAAAATAATTACAAAGCTAGGATGTATCCCAGCTGCTATAGGCATCTATAAGTTATTTGATTCTTTGGCTTGGTTTGTGACCTCTTGCATGTGTTACTAATTCCCAGTTTTAGTAGATATGGATCTTGTCCAAAACTGCAGACGGATATAAAAAAATACATCTAATTCAGCTGCAACACCCTGTTTTCTATCCAGTGTTTCCCTCAAAAAGCTAACTGGCCTTGTACTCTACCTTCTTCGGATAGGGATAATCAATTTGTTATCTTTTCTTGCTATTATCTCAATCTTTCTCCTTGCTTTGTTGGGAATATGCTTCCAATGCTTTACCTAAATGGCCATTTTTTCATTTGTGTAATTGTCAGTACTGTATTTGACTAAATTTATCAACTACCCAAGTTAAGTTCATCTAGGTTAGCCAAGACCTAGGGTTTAAAGGGTTCAATAAATTCAGTTAGCATGAATTAGTAGAAAAATGATGAGCTGACTAGAATAAATGTTGCTGATGTTTGCACAATTCCATTGGCCACAAATTCAAATTTCTTCCATTATAAGCCTTTTCTTTAATAATTTCAGTTACAAAGTACAATATTGTCTTTATTTGAATATCAAAGATGAATGCAAAGAGAAATAACATTCATTAGCATGGTGTCTTTCACTTCAACAGGATGTTACACAGCCAATTATGTACTTCTGAAATGTTACGATATAGGAGTCCAAGCAGCTAGTTTGTACTTTTCAAAGTCCCACAAATCGGAAAGAACAATGACTCACTTGCTTTGGATGAAGGATGGGTGATAAGTGGAAGTCCTTTGCTTGTCTTATTAGTGCCATGGGATCTATTGTATTAGGTTGAGAAGGAAGGCATTTGGGTCTTGGTGTCACCTCCAAGGCAGCACTGGAATATCAGTCCAGGTTATGTGCTCAGTCTTGGGTCTTCTGAAACATGTTGAAATAGGTAAAACTAAGAGTGTTGCTTTCAAATCCGAATGGTATGTGGCTGTCAGAGAGTGACTACTAAACACCAAAATTGCATGGTTGATGTGCCATTTTTAGACCACATGTGGATTATTAGAATGATTTGTTTACAGCTAGAACTATTATTTTCTCCTTGTATGAACCTGCTATTAATTCTTTGCACGTTCTCAGACACCTTTGCATATGATATGCAGTCTTGGAAGAGAGCCACTAAAAAAGAGGCAAGCAATCTGTGTTTATTCTCTTCTATTTTATATGCAGTAAAGTCATCTGTTCATCCGAAATTTTCACATTGAAAGGTACATGGAACCTCTCAGCAAAATGTAGAGCATATAAAAGTTGGGGTCTCCAATGAGACTACTGGCTTTGTACGAAGAGTCTCATCAGTAGCATTTTCTCAATTTAAACTTGCCTAATGTGTGATTATCTGTTTATATTTATCTCTCTACCCAGAAGCGCTGCTGAACACAAACTCCACCTGGTATCTTACTATAATTCTAATTAAAACAATAAAACATCACTGCTAGTTCCTAATCTTCTTTACTGATTACATTTGCCACTTGCCCTTATTCTTTGTGAATTGCAATTTTTGTTGTATATTTTGTATTGGATTTCTAAGAACTCACAAGTATATAATTTTTATGAAGCCATTATGTACTGTACAGTGCTAACGGGAATGCATTCATATGTAAGGTTCTTGGTTCCATAATGTGTTTACGTTTAAGGCAATATGATCTTGGTGTCTGGAAGTTAGCTTAGGTCCCTGACAGGGTATTCTATCTACTAATGTTCAGGCTGTCAATAACCTTCATTTATATAGTGCCTTTAACGTAGTAAAACATGTTAAGGCACTTTATCAATGTGGACTAATTAAATTCCCCTTTATTGTTGGTACTCTGCTGATGCAAATGGGTTTTTCTGCATGGTTAGATTTTAATTAATGTGCTTCATTTGATAATCCTTAGGTTGGGGATTTCAGTTGAACCTCATGCCTGGGGCAAGGAAGAGCATAATACTTGGGGCCTGGAGGAACATTCTTATTCCTTTTGGGATTGCAAGGGATTTTACTAGCTCCCTCTTGGGTTATTTTTGCTGCCTTTTGTTTCGTTTTTGCCTCGGCCTGCTGTGTGACCTTTGGTTGTACATGAACTTTGATGGCAATAGTAAATGTACATGTTGCTCTTTTATGGTATCTCATCCCTTGAGGTTTACTTTTGGCTTTCTTAACTTCAAATGAGACTTTTTGACTATAGCTCCAAATTGCAGTAATGCTGCCACTTCTTCAGCTATATAAATCAGCAGAGTATCTGGGCTTTTTTTTCCCTGACATCCCCAAGAGATGTCGAATTCCAGTCAGTGACATTTTATGTTAAATCTACAGCCAATGGCTTATAAAGTCATGGAATCATAACACACAAGATGGCATTTCGACCTGTGGAACCACTGTCAGGCTTTACAAAATCAGGCTGCATTCCCATTCCACAGCTTTCTCTTCAGCCCTGCAAATTCTTCTCCCTCAATATTCAACCAATTTCCTTATGAACGGGATGATTAAATCTCTGTTCACCACCCTTTCAGTTCTGTGAATGCTAAACTGCTTGCTGCATGAAAAAAGCTTTTACATTTGCCAATCCCCTTAAATCTGTGCCCTCTGATCCTCAACCCTTCTGCCAGTGGAAGTAATTTCTCTTTGTCCATTTTAACTGGACCAGTCATGATTTGTGACATTGACATATAAAGCAGTGATTCCTATTGATCCTTGGGGAGCACCTTTACAAACCTTCCACCAACCTGATAAACAACTGTTTGCCTTGACTGAGCCACTGTCATTCATTATGACAGTTTGGCCCCACCCCTTGCATGATAGAATGTCTTCGTCCAGAAATAGGGTCCAAATTGTGCCTTTTACTAAACAGCTGCTGTATAAGTGATTGCTTCTTTGTTGTTGCCAATGCTGTGATGTCTGTCTTGTAATTAAGCATAGGACAAGCTTCACTACACTGGGTAGTCCTAGCATGTTGTTGTTTTAGATCTGCGAGGAATTCCGCAGCAATTGCCAGTGTAGTATTTGCCAAAGTCAATGATCGCTGTTCTGACATAAATATTTGAAATGACATGTAGACAGACTCTGCTGATGTTTACATTGGAAAATGATGTTCCACTCACCTTTAGTGTTCTCTATGCATAAGATTGACTATATTAGGAAAAACATGTCATGTGCCAGAGATTACAGCAGATACATTCACATACACATTAGATATTAAGCAGAACAGCGGAAAGTATATATAATTAGAATTGTGGAAATACAGTGAATCCATTTTGTTTTTCCTTTGTAAAGTAACCATATAACAAATTTTGGTAAGGGAGAGTGTTGAAGTAATGCCAATTCCTGTAAAACTGTGCACTGAGGGAGAGGGGAAAATTGCTGGGCTGTATGCATTTATGTACCTATATATTATATCTTCAAATATAAAAAACGCATATTAATCATAACTAAATAATACACTGTAAGAAAAAAATAATGAAATTAAAATTATTCTGTTACTGATGTGTTGCCATTCATAGCACATTACTTAGAATTTTAGAATATTTATCAGCTTCTCGGTTGTTATCCTGACTTCAGTGCAATGTTTGCAATATGAAAAATAATAAACACCACAATGCTAAATATTCACACTCGGAACTGAGTAAAGATTTATTTCCCGCAACGTTCTTTTTGAGAAGTATAACCACAAAAGCACCATACATAAAGGCCACCATAACATATTGAATGCACTGGTACCCCACTTAGTGATACCCTATATAGCTCTGATTTGTCATAGTCCAAACACTCACAAGTGGGTACCCATATTTATTTTAAAAAAACATCTGCTTGCATTCTGTCTGGCTGTGCTAACAGCTGGTGTGAATTCCTGTCCTCTATTGGCATTTTTGCAACAACGGTGATCTCATTGCTGCAATTCACTGAGGCAATATTACAGAGGCTGCCAAGGAGGGCTGGTTTTGGGCAGGCTGGGACAAGTGTGCAGCTGCTCAGCACTGAGAGT
>JAUZTB010000011.1:19161851-19172738 GCA_034780895.1 Rhynchobatus australiae
GATGGATCTGGCAAAGTTATTTCCAGCCCAGTGAACCATGCTAAGTCCTCCTTACTAACAGGAAGAGCTGTCCCACAAACTAGTCAAGCAACAGTCTGACATAGTTTCATTCATAGAATTATAACTTATTGATATATGCCAGACTCCTCTATAAAAATCTCTTGGTAATACTGTCGTAATGGCAGGACAGACACACAGAGATGGTGGCACAGTGCAATACTGGTGGGAGTCCTATACTATAGTCCTTGGAGTCCTCAGTGTTGACTCAAGACCCAATGAAGTCTCGTAACATTGTCAAATATGGGAAAGGTAAATTCTTACCTTCTGCTCTCAACTGATGAACCTGTGTTCTGCCATGATGAACAACACTTGACAGTCGCACAGAAAGTAGTAAGGGCACAGAATGTAGTCTGGGTGGCTGACCAAATGCCATGATATGCAGGTTCCCCTCCAAGTTACACACCATCCTGACGTGGAAATATATCTTCTGCCTGTCCAACAGCACCGTGGAATACCTTCACCTGAAGGACCGCAGCCATCCAAGAAGGTATCTCACCACCACCTTCCCAAGGCAATTTAGGATTAGTAATAATTGCTGTCCTAGACAACATTGCCCAGTACCCAAAAATTGTATACATTTAGAAAAGAAAATCAGTGATGCTGTGTTTTTATTTTTCAAAAATCTTACTTAGCTTTCTAAACAGATATTGTAATTAAATAGTTCATCCTTACTGCTGAATAGCATTTGTACAAAGGACAGTTTAGTATATTATAGACTTCAATAATTGGCTTTAGCAAGTTGCTCTTCATGAATCATAATATTACTAAGAGTCCCAATAGTAAAGTAATTGCTGAGGCAGGTTTCAAGGAGCTTCTTCAGTATCTCCATACGGAGAAATTTTAGACTCCAGCAAAAGTTGAAGTGCGCAATGATTGATGAAGGAACAATTCACACAGAAGCCAAATTTTCGTCATCTTTTATTTATGTCAATGCAGCTGTTTAAACAGAAGCTTTGCCTAAATACTACATTAATGCTAGGAAGCTACAGAATCTTCATTTGTTAATCCATGTGTCCATTTCTTAAAACTATTACATGCATGAATTTCAAAGGTTCAAGTCACAAAACTTTGTTGGATATTCTTAATTTCATTAGACAAAGCTAATGCTAGAAAGTACGCAAAAAGCACTTGAAATGGTATAAGTTGAGGAAAATATTTTGTGAAAGTAGGATAAGCTTCCAATACCATTCTGTAAAAATGCCATATTTGTGTCTAGTTTTAGATTGGTAGCCTTTGCTTTAAATCAATTCACAATTCATAGAGAGCTTTCAAATCACTTACAGTTAAATTTTTCTTCCCCACTTCAAATGGATAAACAGTAACACAGTTCGAAAAATATCCAATGGGCTCATGTTTGTTTTCTTAAATTTATTGATTTTTCTGGGCCCAGCATTTTCTGTTTTTATTTCAGATTCCCAGCATCTGTAATTTTTTTTATTTTTAATTAGAACTGATATTGCTGATTCAATTACTAATTTGTGGGTCCTCTGATATTTTCCATCAATCAAAACTATCCAGATTATTTGTAAATGATACTTTTTTGGATTTGATCCATAATTTAAGAAGGATTTTCAATATTTATATTGATCAAAGTGTGATTACTCATGAATGAAATGATCTACATATTTGGGAGATGATTATATACTTCACCAATTATCTAGCAATGTCTAATTATATGTGGTTGCATATATATGTATACAAAGGTATGTGCATGAACCAAATTACCAGTTCTGTTGATCCACAATCCCAAAATAAGTGAAGGATATTGTGGCAAGACTTCAAACAAAAGACCATCACAACTAAGATTTCTTTGTTTTGATGTAATTTCTATCAATCAACTTGAAGGTTTTTGAAGAGTTACTCAAGGTGCATTGATTGCATTCAGAACAAAAAGGCAAAAATTCATCAGATTTTCTGATCAGTTGCAAGCTGCCTACCCACACTACTGACAAATGGTAAAAGTCTGGATTTATCAGTAATGTAGCTCTCAAGGCCAACACTAGGCACAGTGGCTTTCATCGTCAATCACGTGAACCTGCACAATGGCAATGCCTTAAGTATGGAGATCTGCCCTGGTATGAAGTTAGGGCCTGACGATAACAATTCAGTATGTGACTTAAGCTCAAGTGCTCAGCATTTGCTTGTAGCTGACCCAACCACCATCATGTGTGGTCCAATTCAATCCAGGCTCAAATGTTTTGGCGGAGTGTACACTTCATTCAGCCCAGGTTCAACACACAGTAATGTGTGGACAGGTTTGAGTCGATAGCTAGGGCCTGCTTCATGGCATAAATTAAGTGATTTAATGGATGGAGTGGGCACCAGGACATACTAGTCCATGAAATTTCTAATTCGTGACCTCTTCTTAGCCATCTCTCAAAACACTATGAATGATTCTGAACCAAAAAGCAAAAAATTTTGGGTATTGGAGATCTGAAACAAAAACAGAAAATGCTCAAAAGACTCTTAAAAACATGGAACTAGAAACAGGAATAAGCATTCAGCATGTCATTCCCTGCTCAGTCATTCAGTAAGGTCATGGTTGATTTTTTACATCAGTGCTACTTTTTGCACTAACCCCACGTCCCTGTATTCCATTAAAATTTAAAAATTCTATCAATACATTTCTTGAATATGCTCAACAGATTAATCTCCACAACTGTCTTGGGTAGAGAATTTCAAAGATTCACTATCCTCTGGGTGAAGAAAGGTATTCTCATTTCTGTCTTCAATGGCCAACTCATTATTTTTTAGATGGTTATCCCTGATAAACTAGTAGATTCATTTATTATTGTCACATGTACCCAGTTACAGTGAAAAACTTTGTTTTGTATGCCATCCATACACATCATTTCATTCCCTTAGTTCCCAGCCAAGGGAACTATTGTTCTTGCATCTAATCTATCAAACTAATTAAAATTTTCTATGTTTCAATAAGACCATGACTCATTCTTCTGGACTTAATGTATAGACCCAGTTTGTTTAACCTCTCCTCATATTTACATACCTCGCATCCAAAGAATCAATCTGATCAAACTTCTGTACAGTTTCTATTGCATGTATATCCTTAGTCAAGAGGCCAGACTCCAATTATATGGAGGTCCTGCTGAGAACTTAACTAGTACAAGTCTGGTCTTCCTATCTAAGGAAGGATGGACTTGCGATTTAGAGTATGTGACAAATGTTCCTGGGTGAGCATGTAATCAAGGAATGATTAGGCAGATTGAGGCAATACTGTCTAATAGAATAAGAGGTGATCTCATTCAGAAGTACAGAATTCAATCAAAGGGTATGGGATAAGCACAGATATGTTTGCTGAAGTTAAAAAAAAGACATGACCTTACTGAATAATGGAGCAGACGTGAGAGGCTGAATGGCCCACTCCTGCTTCTATGTTCAGACTGCATGCTATATTGCAGTGCAATCTCCCCAGTGTCCTGCATAAAAGAGCCCTGACTACATTTCAATATTAATAGATTTCAGCAATTTTCCTACCACTGATGTCAGGCTGACTCGTCAATTGTTCCCTGTTTTAATTTCCCTATTTCTTTAAATAGTATGGTTATATTTGCTCCTTTCAATCTGAGGAACCATTCAAAAATCTCTGGAATTTTGGAAGGTCATAATCAATGCATCCACCATCCCCAGAGCCATCATCCTCAAAATCTCAGAATGCAGGTCATCAAGTTCTGGGAATGTATTGCCTTTAAGTCCCAATAATTTCTTTAGTACTATTTTTTCATTAATGCTAACTTCCTTGAGTTCCTCATTTGCACTAGACCCGTGGTTCCCCACTATTTCCAGTAGATCATTTGTGTTTTTGTCCATGAAATATTTGTTTAGTTTTTCTGTTATTTCCTTTTTTCTGATATAATTTCTCTTTTCTCAGTTTATAAAAGACTTGTATCAAAGGATATCTATGTATTAATTCTTAAGTATTTGTTATTGCTTGTTTATTGTTATATTTTAATATGGTTTGCCAATCTGCCAGAGCCAACTCACCTCTCATGCCTAATAGTTTGCTTTATTCGGAATTAAGACTCTAATTTCAGATTGAACTAAATCACGTACAATTTTTATATAAAATTCTATCATATTATGATCACTCTTCCCTTAAGGCCCATTAACTACCAGATCATCAATTAACCTTTCTTCATTACACAATACCTGATCCCTGTTCATCTGTAACAAGTCAGGCAGCATCAGTGGAAAGGAAAACAGAGTTAATATTTCAGGTTGATGACCAGTTATCAGAACATGATGTGATTTATTTCTAAAAATGAGCAAAACATTGAATACAGGGGCTCCCCAAGTTACTAAAAACCTGACTTATGGAAATCTAATGTTATTCAAATTCTCCCATAAATTTTGTAGAGAATTTTTCAAGATAGTACTAATAATAATAAAATGTTTCATAGTATTCACATAGAACTGTATGTAGTATATATTCCATTAATATGCACAAGTACATGTATGCACAGGTACAATGTAAAGCTAACTTGCAGCAGCATCACAGGCGCATTGTATCATATAAGAAGCATTCACAAAAAAAAATTAAAGTTAAATTATACACAATTTTTGCAAGAAGAGAACACAATTGGAGCAAAAAAAAACAAGTCCATTTTAGTGCAAAGTGATCAGAGTGGTCATAGTGTTCCTAAACTGTAGTGGTGATTAAGGTTTTGCCAGTTGGTTCAAAAACTGAATGGTTGGGATCTAGCTGTTTTTGAACCTGGTGGCGTGCAATGTCAGGCTTCTGTACCTCCTGCCCAATGGTAGCTGCGAAAAGACGGCATGGGTCACTATTTGATGAGAGTAAAGAATTATAGGAAGTGTTTGCAGAGCGATATGATGTGGGTAGCTATAGAAAATGGATGTTTCTGACTTGCAGAAAAATCGGCTTATGGACAGTCCTCAGGAACAGAACCCTTACGTAAACTGGGTACTGCCTGTATTTTTTTTAAAGTCCAAAAAGCAAAATATTTAAAAGCATTGAAAACAATTAAAAATTAAATGAAGTAAAGGAATTTTTAAAACTGTATGTTAACTAAAACTTATGGTGCCTTGTAAAATTCTGAGAAATTGCTAAAAGAGCCACTGGACTCCATGAGATGAGCAGTTAGAAAATTACTGGCGAACAACTGTGAATAAGTGTTCATCATCCATGTTTCCAACATGCACGCAGAAATCATGAACTTGCTGGCAATACTCAGAGAAACGTGGGCAATTAAGTGCTGAACTTTGAACATTTCCCTCAACATGTAGGCCACTATATTCAAGGCATCTGTTATTTACTGCTCAGTCAGTGGTTTTCATTTCACTTGCATTAACAGTGTAAAAATCATAGGCTGATGAAAACAGAAGCAGAGTTTTGACAACAGAATGTTTCCAGACCTCTGCAATTAGACAAAGCACAATGTAACAGTTTAGATACCAGCTAACCAAAATGTACATGTAGTGTTATTAACACAGGAAGTAAAGGAAACCAATACTGTAGGTACCAATACCAACATTTTTCTGCATGCAGGATTTCCTCAATTGCAGGATGTTGTGGGCTATTTGCATTTTCAAGTATGGGAACCCCACTTTAATCTTTAGTCTATGTTAACAGAAAGAAATACCATTCCCCGGAACCCAAATTTTGTGATCCATAGAAAGTAAGACTTCATGGAGAAAAACATACTGGATTGTACAAGATACATTAATCCTTTTAAAATTCCCATCTACCAGCAATGATCCCACATGTCCTTTCAACCTATTAGCTCATCTCCAACTTTACTTTGATCTTCAAAGTCTGTGAATTTGTTCTTGCCTTCCAAATCCTTCTGCATCTTTCCTGAAATTCTATGTTTGAATCTCTCAGTTGGGTTTCCACCCCTGCCACATTGCTGAAATGAGGAAAAAGGCATCTAATGTGACAAATGTGACATTTTTCCCTTGTCCTTCTTGACTTGTTTGCAACCTTAGACTTGTTGGCTTCTCCCAAAGTTTCTTTACCATCATTCATCTGGGTGGGGCCACAGGCAATTAGGTCCATTCTTGTCTGTCCAGTTGCCTGTAATGGCTTCTCTTTCCACCTTGGAATTGTCACCTCTGGTGTCCCCATGGATCTGTTCTTGGCCTCTTCATATTTTCCATTGGCACATAGCACCTTAGCATCAGGAACTAAATACACAGGGTTAAATACACGTTTTTTTCAACGTGAACACTGACAACATCCAGCTCTACCTCACCACCATGTTTGTCAATCCTCCACTATCTCTTAACTTATCATAAAATTGCACAATACTCAGTACAGAATAACCAGAAACTTATTTTAACTAAATATTGGAAAGTGAAAGCTATTGTCATCATTCCTTGCAACAAGCTCTGTGCTTTAATCAATTCCATTACTCTCCCTGGCTAATTGTCTGGGTTTGAAACAGATATTCATGATTTTTGTGTTATTTGACCCCGAAAGAAGCTTTTGGCGCAGTTCTGTAACATTGCCCAACTCACTTGAAAATCAAGGAATGCAGATGCTGAAAATCTGAATCAAAAACAGAAAATGCTAGAAGAATTCAGCAGGTAAGACAGCATTTGTGGAAAGAAGAAGTGTTAACATTACAGGTCAAAGACCCTTCATCTTCCTTTCTCAGTTCATCTATTGCTAAAACCTTGCATCCCTGCCTTTGCTATCTCTAAGCTTAACCATTCCAGCACACTACCCGCTAGTTCCCTACTTGTATATTTGAGGTCATATAGAACTCTCAAGCCCTTGTTCCTACATTGTACCATCTCATTCAATCAAAACACAGGTACTTACTGATCTGCATTGATTCCCAGTTATGCAGCATTTTGATTTTAGAAATTTTACCCATGTTTTCAAGGGTAAAGCCTTGCTGCTTCTTATCTATAATTGCATCCAGCCCTGCAAACCTCCTAAGATATCTGCTTGCCCTCAGTTCTGGTTTGTTGAGTATCCTGATTTTAATTGCTTCACCACTGGCAGCCAAACTTTCAGCTGTAAAAGCCAGTGCTTTGGAATTCCCTCCAATATTTCTCACCTCTCATCCTATGTTTCCTCCTTTAAGATTCCTTAAAACAACCGCTCTGCCAACTCTGTGCACTCCTCTGCTGACATTTCAGCTGCTATTGTCTCCTTGGATTGAAACGTTGCCAATCCCTCAACTCGTTGACCCTGATCTTGACCCCAACTTTACCCAACACCACCATCCCACCTCCCTCGCTCTTCTGCTGATGACTGATAGCCCAGGATTACCGGCCCATTTCACTCACAATCCATTGATCCCAGATTTTATTTTGCACACTCTTGTATTGTGTAAGGAAGAAAGTGTGTGATCATCTTGGGTCTCATGGACAACAGAATATTATTGTGGTGGACCAACACAATGATTCTTTAGCGCATCTACCCCAGCACCAATGGATCTCATGGTATCTTTGTATGTACAGTGACTGAAGAGAGTCCATTTGGAGCAGTATTTGAACAATGGGATTTGAACGCAAATCTTTTGCATTTAGTGCTAGTTCATTTGGTGTAAACAGCAATTAATTGTAAGGTTAATTAGCTATAAAATAAGGGGTGTAGGATGTAAATACATAAAGTCCCCGGGTTATGAACAAGTTCCATTTTTGAGACTGTTCATAACCCGATTTTGTGTGCAACTCGGAACAGTGTCCGCGCATGCGCACTAGGCCCAGGGATCGTGGCCGTGCATGCGCACTAGGCCCAGGGATCACGGCCACACATGCGCACTAGACCTGGGGATCGCGGTCACGCATACGCACTAGGCCCGGGGATCGCGGTCACGCATACGCACTAGGCCCGGGGATCGAGGCCGTGCATGCACATTAGGCCTGGGGATCGCAGGCGCCCTGGGCCCCAGCCGCACATGCGGACTTGGCCCGGGGGTTCGCCGGCCGCACATGCACACTTGGCCCGGAGACCCACAAAGGCCCATTCGTAAGTACGGATGTTCGTAAGTCGGGCGTTCGTAAGTTGGGGACTGCCTGTACAATGATAGGCCTAACCCAATTAATGGAAATATGTAACCAATACTACTTTTCCATCCTAAATGCTCTCTCTGATATCTTATAAATCTAGGATTCATTTATTATCTATTCACATTCTGAATAATTAAGAATTATCAAAATATTTTTCAAAAGAAGTAATGCAGGAATTGGTGTATGAGGATGTTCAGAAATAAATTTGACCTCCTATAATCTAAGCATTACCACTGTAATTCCCACACCCTTTCTTTAGTCTCCTTATGTGAAGGTGTTGAAAACTTGATATGCAGTTATTAATTACAGTATATTCTATGTGAAGTATAACTTGGAACTTTTCTACCGACCTGGTCTATAGTATTGGTTTAAACATTTTACTCAAGAGATTTTCATGCATAAATAATGAGTATTAGAGGTGCGGAAGAAAAGTAGTAGCAAATGAAATTCCAAAATTACGAAAGCAAAACAACCAGGTACTTACAGTAACTGGTGGAACACTACAGAACCCAAGGAAAACCAGCATAAGTGTTGCATTTGGCTGGTTTCCAGGATTTCCATTGCTCTTCCTCCAGAAGTTATTGCAGAACCCTTTGATCTCAGTCACTTTGGTTGAGAGCTGTAATGCCTCCTTTACACTGTGAACCTTCCAAATTCAATGTCAGGTAGAGCAACTAAACAAAATGAACACTACATTTAATGTTGGGTTGTCTGGGAAAGGTTACTTTTTACAAGGTGTGCTGACATATATCTTGCATTGTCATTATTTCTGTTGTATTTCCGTAGTGGATTTCCATGCTGCTTGGATTAGAGGGCATGTGCTAGAAGGACAGGCTGGACAAACTCGGGTTGCTTTCTCTGGAGTGGCAGAGGCTGAGGGGAGATCTGTTAGAGATTTATAAGATTATGAGTGATGTTGGATTCAACTGTTTTTAATTAGCTTTTTAACATGTATAGTGTTTAATACACTTCAAGTGGCTGCACAAGGAATGGCCGCTTACTAGTTTATTGGTTCGTCTATCAGGTGAATATGTGTTTTTTTCATTGGTTGGTTTGGCCGCAGGTATCTAATAGGTTTCCTGATTGGACTATTGTTAGCTAAAGAGCATCTCTTATCTCAGGTATAAAAGGTGTCAACTTTTGTTAATCTCCCTCTTGCTCTCCCTCTCCCCTGGGCTGAGCTCACCTTTTGTTCCCTTTGTCTCGGCTCATCAAAGCTAATGCCATGTTTTCTGTACTGTTTCTTTGTTTTAAACTTTCCCAAGAAAACTTTGCAAAGCACCAGGTTGTTTTCAACTCATTCCTGGTCTCCTGAAAGAACATGTGGATTCGAAAATAACCAGATCCGACAGTGACATAGATAGAGTAGACGGCCAGTATCTTTTTCCCAGGGTTGAAATGCCTAATACCAGAGGGCTTGCATTTAAAGTGAGAGGGGGTGAGTTCAAAGGAGATGTGTGGGGCAGGTTTTTTTTATAGAGTGCGGTGGGTGCCTGGAATGCGCTGCCTGGGGTGGTGGTGAAGGCAAATACGATAGAGGCATTCAAGAGCCTCTTAGATAGGCACATGAATGTGCAGAAAATGGAGGGATATGGACATTGTGAAGGCAGAAGGGATTAGTTTAGTTGGCATTTGTTTACTAATTTAATTAGTTCAGCACAACATCGTGGACCGAAGGACATGTTCCTGTGCTGTACTGTTGTATATACTATCTTCTATATGGTTAAAGGAAACAGGATCTCCATATCATTGTAATTTAGAAAGCTTGCATTTCTCCCAAATTACTGGCCTTGACAGTAATGTAAATGTATCTTGTGTTGTCTAGTATTTTATTGCTTTAGTTTCTATAGCAAAATTGCATCATTAATTGCATAAATTGTGGATATTTGCAGAAATCATTATTATACTGATGCTTCTATAAATAGGAAATGAGAGAGAACAGTTTGTGTTTATGTACCACAAGGTCTTCAGCCATGAGCATGAGAGAAGTGAAGAGTTAGGGAACAGCTAAAGGTTTGCTCAAAGAACTTTAAAATGAGTTTTTGAAGAGTAAAACATGCCAAACCAGAAAGCAAACCACAATGTCCGATGAGAAACCTGTCGAGATCTAGGCAAAGGAGTTCACTGAGTTGGTTGAGTGTAATATGGGAGCTGGAACTGAAGGAGATCAAAAATATAGCCATGGAGATAGGGGCATGCCACAGGAATTTAAGTTTGACCACATTCAGAGTGATACTTTGAACAGATACTTACAGTACACTTATCCTTTGATTTTTGGGGTGGCTTGTACTTCTGTTGTCCCTCATTCCTCCACCCCATGCAATCACTGGATGGATTGAAGAAAAGGTTGAGAATTGTGAAGTCAGTAGGTGAAGGGACAGTGCAGGTTGGCAAGAACTGCAAGGTGAGCGGAAATTTGAGTGAGATAGATAATCGCAGCGGAGTTTTACAGGGGGTTAATACTTTGAAAGGTGACATTCAAGCACTTTGGGAAGTGTTGGATATTTGGGGTTGAAAGAATTGTGGCTGAAGGCCAATATTTTTGGCAGGTGGCAAATAATCCTGCAATCACAGCTATATTAAAATGGAAAAAGGGCAGTCATCCTTTATGTGATAAATAGCATTGCACCAATTGGAGACGTTTGGGTGAAGAAGATGTGAAAAATGAATGCTTCTAAATTAAACTGAAAAATACATGTTAACAACATAAAAACACTCGAGATAAATAAAGATTATATCTGGGTATACCATAGTGCACTGCTGCTCTTTGTAAACATAGGTGACCTCTGTAATGTTGCTTACTTGTAACTTTTTAACTAATGC
>JAUZTB010000011.1:19556001-19567804 GCA_034780895.1 Rhynchobatus australiae
CATTACTTTGCGGCTCTTAAACTCAATCCCACGACTCATGAAAGCTAACATCCCATAAGCTTTCTTAACTACCCTATCCACCTGAACTAAGTTCTGGAGCTCCCTCCCCAACATTGTGGAAGCCACCAGTTTCTCAAGGGCAGCTGGGCAAGAGTGTCAAATGCATGTCAGGCTAGTGAGGTCCACATTGTGGAAAACAGAGCAACTAAAAATCTCCTTTCTAATTGTATTTATTCATCTCTGATTTGTTGCAATGTAGGTGCCATTTTGTTCTTGATGCCTTCCTTCAATTTTCTTTTAAAATACTTTTAAGTTGGATTGCCTTTTTTTTGTCAAATGGCAACACTGAGCAGTTACTGAGGCCAGGGGAAGATTGGAATGGTCAGTGGGTGGGGAATCAAAAAACAGCATTGAGTTACAAGGCTGCCTGTGGAAAAGCTGAGACAAAGTGGATGATCACAAACATGTGGTTCGTTCTACAGACGAGCAAACAAACAGCAGAAAAGGGCACAAGTTTTCCAGATTATGCACGAACAGAGAAAATGTGTTGGGCAAAATCCGAGTTTGAGATAGGATCAGCTGAGATGGCATATCTCAGGCCCAAAGAAAACTCCTGCGGAGGCATTGAGAAGGGATGGGCGTGTTTTATTACTTTTTCAGAACCTTATTCCATTTATTTTATTGCTTTTTGTTTTACAATAACAGGAGACTCCACAACATTAGAATCTTAAATTTTTATTAAGAAGTCTATCTCTCTGTAGTTGTTGCTTCTCAGTGAATCTTAAACTCAAGCCATATAAGATGGTCTGAGTGCAGATATATTGCAGACTATGTGGATGGACCATCATTGGTACTTGAACTTAGCCAGGGTACTGAATTCTACATATGACGTTGCCAAGTCACCCAATCCAGACCTTGGCACCATGCTCAGCTCCAACCTGTGACAGTTTAGGTCAACCATGGTCTGCCCCGGAGTCAATCCCAGTGCTATAGGATACAGGGCTATGGCCTGATTAGTTGAGGAGTCTAGCCCTGCAATGTATAGATGGAATAGGCACAGTAGTGTAGTGGCTAGCGTAAGGTAATTACAGCACCAGCAACCCGGGTTTAATTCCGGCCACTGTCTGTAAGGAGTTTGTACATTCTCCCCGTGTCTGCGTGGGTTTCCTCCGGGTGTTCTGGTTTCCTCCCACATTCCAAAGATGTACGGGTTAGGAAGTTGAGGGGATGCTCTGTTGGAGTCAGAAGCGTGGCGACACTTGCGGGCTGCCCCCAGAACACTCTACGCAAAAGGAGCATTTCACTGTGTGTTTCGATGTACATGTGACCAATAAAGATATATCATCGTCATACTTGAAATGTTAATAAAAGCTGCTGGCTCCATCTAGTGGAGAAGCACATAAATATACCCATCTATGTACAGTGATGAAGTGCTGCCACATTTATCATAATTTTGGTATAACGAGATTGGCCTCAGAATAAAAAGTCCAAAGTCACAAAGAAATAGTTCTTGACTGCATCAAACTGTTCAATCATTGTAATATTTAAATATTTACTTGGAATGCATTTCATACCATCATGCAAGGAATGCATTTTATACCATTATTAGATATGCTTTGAAGTGAACAGATTGAACACTAACCACCACAGAAGGACATATTTTCTGACAGATGATAAAATATTTTTAAACCCTTGCATTTAGCAAACCTTCACTTAAAGAGATTGAAAAAAATGGTTCATTAAGCCTGTTTTGGCAACTCATGGAATGACTTAACACACCAGTGCATCAAGTTAGCTCATCAATTTAAAGATCTCAATCAAATCTTGTGGAAGTCAGTGATTTTTCTAAAACTGTGCAGCATCCTCAGCCTTTGCTGGTAACTGAATTAAATTCACATGGAAAGGTTTAAAACAGAACAACCAAATTAGAAAATAACAACTCTTACTAGTTATAAAATCTGAAGTTGCAAGAAACACTGATCTCAAACTGAAAAATAGGATTTGGTTAGTCAATGCATTGCAATTTAATGACAATTAATAGTATTAATTTTATTCTCCTGCTAGTTAATGGTGACAGTAACATTAAGTATATAAAAACTTAAACAATTCTGAATAAAATGAAGAACTCCCTATCAAGTGTTGTAAAGCATCTTAGGGAGAGGTGGAGAGAGAAAGGTTTTTCTCTCTCCACCTTTTCTCTCTTCTACCAAGAAGAGAAAGGGGAACGGGGTCAGGGTCCAGAAAGCAGTGTCGCAGGGTCCAGAGGAGTTTGAACGTGCCATTGTCAGTGACTTGGGGACAAATTTTCCTACGGGAAAAAGTGAGGTTAGATGGGGCAGGAATGTGAATGACTGGGGATGCATAAAAATAGAGAGATAACTTGTCTGCATCTGAGGTTGTGTGGATAGAAAACCCACGTGAGATACCGTAGTTGAGGGATAGCTGTGAATGTGGGATGGGGGGGTGGGGGTGGGAAGAAAGAGGTTTTATGGATAATTTACACCAATATTAATCTTCAATGGCTCAAAAATCATAACCTGCTCAATTAGTTCATGCAAAATTAGTTAAGATAACTTTGATCACCTTGTGTCTGGACTTCAGTGGTGAGAGAGGCAAATGCCTCAAGGTGATCTCACTGCAATAACTAGGCTACTTTAATTCCAGTACCTCATTTATACCACACAGGGCAGGTTTCCTCCTGAAACCAGCAGTACTAATGCCAGAGCCAGTGGAAGGGGCTGGAATCTGGTCAGCACTCTCACAATGACAAGGCCATAGAGCTGGGAATGATCAATGACTCCTTGTGGGGCTGGTCGAACACGCACAGTGGACTGATGATAACATCATTACATCACATCAATACCCCACAGAGAAAGACTATATTATTTTGGTGCGTGGCCAAATCTGGTGCTGTTTTCTAATAAAGCAAGTATACACATTCAAGAAAATGTACTCTCATCAGCTATTAGATAATTTATGATGCAGATAAGTGGTTTGATGTGAAATATTGTTAGGACAATTGCAAGATTCAATGGGTCGATGCACAATATCATAATTTGTTCATTTTTAAGATAAATTTCATTACTCCCATTGGCAGAAATGCATACCCAGGTGGATAAGGAACTGGTATAATAACCACTTTCTGCAGGAATGCAAAAATGGCTTATGCGGAAAATCAGTCAGAAGGCACTGAGGATTTAATGACCAATGAGGGAAAGAAAATTTATTATAATCTGAACAGAGCTCCAAACAAAGAAGTTAAACAAGATTATAGAAAAGAATTTTAAGTACTTTTCATTTTTAATCCCAATTCTTACCTCCTTTATTTATTGTGTAGGTCTTAGAAGCCAAGCTCACGTTTATATTCTGTAAGAAATTGAGAACTGTTTCAGGCGGCCCTTGGTTCCATTGTTTTCGCAGATTGACTTTAGGATAAACTGTCACATTGTCACCTAATAAATAGCAACATGACAGTATCACCATATAAATCAGATTATTCCCACAAAAGTTAAAGAAAAACATCACTTTGCAAAATGTCAAAGCTGTAGAGAATAAAAGTTACCACAGCTAACTTCCTCAGCAGGGATGCTGGATGACAGTGGTGCATTTTCAAGTATACCCAACACAGTGTCTGGAGGGAATTCATTCCACTGCTTTCGAGCATGCACATCAGAGACTTTGCTACTCTTGATTATCACTTGGTCTCCCTTTGGTGTTACTATGAATGAAGTGAACAAAAACACTGAAAATTGCAACAGGGAAATAAAGGATAGAATGTAATAAAAGACTGCTTTGTTCATCAAGGTTCCAATTTACGCACACCATGTACAACTTTATTCTATACACATGTTAATCTCACCTATTTGAATTTAGGAGAAAGAACTGCATTGATTGTGTTAACCAACCTGCATATTTCCACACAGTCAGTGCAACTTGTCTCTAATCAGATATAGTGTCATAGAGTAATACGGAAACAGGCCCTTCAGCCCAACTCATCCATGCCGACCAAGATGCCAATCTAAACTAGTCCCAATTGCTCATGTTTGGCCAATATCACTCCAAACCTTTCTTATCCGTGTATCTTCCCAAATGTCTTTTAAATGTTGTTATTGTATCTGCCTCAATCATTTTCTCTGGCAGTTCATTTCATATACCCACTGCACTCTGTGTAAAGAGGTTCCCCCTCAGATCCCTTTTAAATCTTGCCCCTCTCACCTTAAACCTATGCCCTCTAGTTTTGGATTCCCTTCCCCTGGGAAAAAGACTGTATGCATTCACCCTATCTATGACCCTCATGATTTTATCCATACTGATAAGATCACTCTTCATTCTTTTATGCTCCAAGGAATAACCTCTCACTATAACTCAAGCCCTCAAGTCCTGGCAACATTCTTGTAAATCTTCTTTGTACCCTTTCCAGCTGAATATCTTTCCTATAACAGGGTAACCAAAACTGTACATAATACTCCAAGTGTGGCCCCACCAACATCTTGTACAACTACAATATAGCATCCCAATTATACTCAGTGCCCTGACCATGTGCAAGAACTCAATGCACATTTCTAAAAATATAAAGATTACAACGTGTTATACATACAGGTACTGTAATTTCAACAACAGGAAAGGAAGGCTGATAGGAAATAAATGAGGAAGACCAAAAGTCAAATATCCCAAAGAGAATTAAGTAATTAGACTACTTTAAATATGAAAAAATAAACAAATTACATCAAATTAATGCAACATTTAAATGTCACAATTGACATCAATGTGGTAAGTGAAGTGCAAAATCTGTGCATTCTAGAAATGATGCCAGGTAATACCTGGACAATTTGCACATTTGGAAATCTAGGGGAACAAGCAATGGATCAGGGAGCATTAAAGGTACTTTACCTTCCATTTGGGAAGCAGTTTCTTCCAATGTTTTTTGCGCTAGCCTCTTAGCAATATTTTCTCCTTCTGCCAGATTCCACTTCTGAACATCTGGAGGTACCTCTGTGGTTTTCTTAAAAGAGAAAAATTATCAAACAAATTGGGCACTTCAGGAGTTGAATTCCAAAATCAGCAACTCCAGTGACACATGCCTCTTCGGATATTTCAGCACCATCGTCAAAATATGAAAACAAGAATTCGTGTTTCCAAATCATGGTGCACTTACAACAGTGTTTGCAAGAAGCTGATTGAAATTACCCACACTTGAGCAGAGATTTAGGAACACCGAGTTGATCAGGGAATGTCCTATACTGACCCATGATCTATGGTAATCAACTATTCATGTTGTCAAATTGTATAATCTTATCTTTTTTGTATAACTGAGCACACAAATTATTCTCCCAAGACTACTGCAACACAAAAGACAATTGTTTTGTCAACTGGTTTTCCTCAGACACCATAGCTATATCCTCTAATGTGATCTCTAAACAGACCTTACTTCAGTTTGGGATGTGGTGACAAAAATCTGAGTTCATTATTCATTTTTCAGGATCTGGACATCACTGACAAGACCAGCTTTCACTGGCCACCCATAATTGCCCTGAAAAGGTAGCATGGAGCCACCTTCTTCAACCACTGCAGTCCTTCATAAGAAGGTATTCCCACAGTGCTGTTGAAAATTCAGACCAACTATGAAGGAACAGTGATATACATTTCCAAATCAGTATGGTTCATAACGGGAATCTGCTGGCATTTCCATGCACCTGCTGCCCTTGTCCTACTCAGCAGCAGACATCATGGGGTTGGGATGTGTTACTAGAGTAGCATGGGCAAGTAACTGCAGTGCATTTTGTAGATAGTGTACACTACTGCCACTGTGCATGAGGTTTGGAGGGAATAAATGCTTAGGGTGTTGGACACAATGCCAGACAAGTGGGTGGCTTTGTTCTGGATGGTGTCAAGCAAATGAGAGCTGTTGGAACTGCACTAGTCTTGGAAAGTGAAGGCTTCGAGATGCAAGAAGGCAAGTCACTTCCCTCAGGATACACAGCCACTGACTTTACCTCATAGCCACAAATATTTAACTGGCTGGTCCAATTCAGTTTCTGGTCATGAGTAACCCCCCCCAATGCTGATAGTGGGGGATTCAGCGATGGCAATGCCACTGAATATCACAGCTAGGTGGTTAGGCTCTCCCTCTGTGTCTTTGCCTGGCAGCTTTGTAGCACAAATGTCACTAAGCAGAAATCTAGTCTTTCTAGCAGTGATCACTTTCTAACAGTTGGGAGCACGAATAATTACGATAATTATATCTACTCTTAAAATTTATATGCATTTGTGCTCTGCACATTCTGGAACTTTAAAATGAGAGCATATTTATTAAGAGCTCATACAAACCATGTTTACTTTGCTTCCACCTGCACTAGAAGACAGTTCTTCATATTTACCTGGGACACTAGCTGAAAGAGATTAATAGATACTGATCTGCACATGGAATAAATGTCACATCTTGGTTATTAAAATATTGTATAAACAGAATTTCTCAAATTTCTTTAAAAATATTTTTTAATTATTATTTACCTTTCTGTACTTTCTTTTGCTTAGTTTGTGCAGATCGTTTCTTTTTGGTTGTTATTTCACTAAACTCCTCCTTCACCATCTGGGAGGAAAAAAAGAGTTGAATATAATGTACCAAAATGCTGAAAAATTACAGAGCAAGAATGGCCCTTCAAATAATAAAAAAGTCTTACCTCAGGTGATAAAAAATTGCTAATTAGCTTTGCAAAGCAATGTCTAGCAAGAATGGTGTTAATAGAGGGGCGATCCTTTGGGTTTCTTTTAAACATTTGTTTTATGATATAATGTAGTTCATAGGAGTAATGTCTTGGGATTGGAGAATAAGAGCCTTTACAGATCTTTAGTATGAGATTCTTCCAACTATTGGACTGAAACTGACAAAATAGTTAAAATCATTTAATTTGCACAATATCATAAATATTTTACAACACAATTCAAAAGCATAATAACACTGAAAGAATAATTCACTCAACAAAGCATTTTGTTTCACTTTGACATGGTACGGCCATTAGCAATAGCTTGTGATTTATTTTTACTATTCTTCTCTCTTAGTTGCTCTGTCTCCTGAGATCCTGGAAGAGAAATTCATCTTCGATCACTGGGACTAAACACATGCAAGAGTATCAGCTGCCAGTTGTGCAGAACTCCTGACATTCTGCTCCATTGATTTCAATGGGATCAAATGTATAGATAAAGTCCAACTGGCAACTGAAAGTCTCTCATGTGTTCCATGCTGGCAAATCTGCCAAGTTTCCCTCTCCATATTAAAGATACAACCGCATGAAATTACATTTGAAATTGATGAACAACAAACTGAAGAGACTGGATTTAGTGTTTCCACCAGAACAAAAGGTAGGCCCGAAGGATACAATACCAATGTCTTTCAGTTTCAGCACTGAACTTTCTCTAACATCACCTGGAATTGTATAAAGTTGGATGATTACCACCTTAACTGGCTATCTGTCAAATGCAACCTGCTACACATCCTGGTGCAAATGGAAAGAATTTCCAACAAATGTAAAATTGTTGGAGTTTCCAATCAAATGCAACTTCTTACTAAACTTTCATTGAAAATTGCTCAGAAATTAAATATTCACAAAACTGCCCGAGTGATTACAGTAAGACTTTCAATTTTGAAGGACATTTTGAACACTCATTCACACAACTAATAGAATACAGAAAGTAAAGGCAAACCTTTCCAAGGGTGAGTGAACTCGATTGATTACGTGAAAGATCAGAACATCTTTCAACAGCAACTCCTTATCGTCCAGTGACCACACTGGTCTTAAACATCCAGCTACTGAAAGGTAATCAGCATTTTCATTGATAAATAGTTTCAATTCTTCCAGGGTCGAGGATTCTTTAATCTGAATGATCAAACATAATAATGAAATACATTGAGCATTTAAGCATCAGTTTTGAACCACCTCTCCCTCACCCACAACTGGGGTCATAAAAACCTTGAACTTTGAACAACAGTTTTTAAGAAGCAACATGAGCTGAAACACTAAGATTGTATTAATTAACTTTGTGTTAAATAACTTAGTTTCGCTGCAAATTTTGGAACTTGGTTTATTTCCCAAATATACATTAAATGACTTTCTGTACTGTTTCTCAATGATGAGAGGTTAAATCCAATTTGGCAGCCAAATATACGATTACTTGAAGTACGCTTGCTTAATAGATCATGTATCATTCAAGAGGTATTTTGTAGGAAAAAAAATACCAGTTTTGTTTACTTTTGAAGACAAATCTCACTGCTTAGGTGTGATTTGTTGCATTTTGTTGGTTTGTAATTTAAATCAGATGCAAATGTGGCTTCCACACTACGTATTTCTTTACCACATAGAATGAAGCCATTTAGCTCATTACATCTATGCTGACTCGCATAGCAATCTCATTCTCCCACTAATTTTCTCCACATTCCCATCAACTCCTCCCAACCACCATCCATGTACACACTAGCATTAACTTACAGTGGCCAATTAATCTACCAACACACAGGGAGAATGTGCAACTCCACACCGAAGCACTGGAGGTCAGGACCAAATCAGGGTCACTGGAGCCCCACGAGACTGCAGTTCTACAAGATACATGGCTGTATTGACTTTTAATGTACAATGTAATATTCAAAATATGGGGCAATGTTTGAATGATGGATGCAAGGATGTCAACATGCTGAACGTATGGGGGATGAACCTTACCGGGCCATCTGCACAGAATTGCAATACCATATCTCCCTCGAATCATACTCACCTGGTATGGATATAGTGACCTAACTTGCTCACCTCAAATGAGCTGAACTCCAGTGGCATGGTCTGAGCAGCAGCTGAGCTCTCCAACAGAATACTATGGAAGCTGCAGGCCTGAAAATCTGAGAGCTTGGACATGTTGCAAAGCCCTGCCTGCAGCTGAGGAGGACTTCTAATGTTTTATTTTTAAAATGTCTTCATCATTTAGAGATGTTTAAAAATCTAAAATAACAAACTATTTTAAAACAAGGAAAAAAAAAATCACTGGAAAAGGACAAAGTAGTCAAGTTAAAAACATTAACTAAAAACAGGAATAATTAAAAACTCACCTTCCCCTATGCAGCATTATAATCCACAATGAATCACCAGATTCTCAGACACTGTTGCAGGTCTAACCTGGAGCTCCTTTACTAGACTTCATATGGAGTCAAGAAATGGAGCACATTAAGTCATTCAGGGAGTTGAGTATTTTTGTTCAGAATACCCAGCCTTTGCCATTAAGATTCAGCCCAATAATTTCTCTCCTCCCCACATTCCATACTGAATTCAGGATCAAGAGAGTGGATAGAAAAGTTACTCTCAGGTTTGCACGGCACACAATATTGCTGTGTGGATTAGTCAGAGATATTTTTTACCTCCCTCTCTGTGGGAAGTACTTGTAATTCAGAACTGAAGAGTGGTGGGTTGAGGATCACCAACCTGTTGCTGAGATGTGCATTCTTCAAGAGAGGTCAGTTTTAGAAATGAAACATTTCTTATTTAAAAACACACAAATTATTTGCATCGTATTTGCTAAATAAAACAATTCACAATAAAGCTCTTTTCCTCAGAATATTGCCTCTAACTGCACATGATACTTTGTCTCCCCATTTTCTACAGAAAGTGTTCTCTGGGAGGGACTGCCAGATTTTGTCAAACATTTTTAGGCTACGGGCTTAAGCCTGTTAGCAATTTTATTTAACTCATTCTTCACCTTGTATTATTACTTTATACACAACAAATAGACAGGATTTATATTCCAAGATCAATTGTTTTGAGATTGGAATTAATCTCCTTTTGGCAAAAACTGTGCCAGGAGAGTGCCCTTGACAACAACATTTAAAAGTAGTTCAAGATTTTACCTTTATGATCTTTTGTGCCACCTCAAATGATGCCACATCTTCTATAGTTGGTTCAGTTATCTCTGGTCCATAAGCCAGACAGTTAAATAGTGTTTTAGATAAGAAGTTTGGCGATGGCCCACCATGAACTAAGGATAGTGCAATCATTCGTCCAGCCTCATAATACCAGTCCAACCTAAGAGCTATAGAAAGAAATAAACATAAATACATGGATTTATATTTTCTAATGCACTGAGAGTGGGCAGATTTAATAGGCAAGAAATCCATTCACTACCTTCCATTACACCACCCAAAACATCAATACTTGGCACTGAAGCACTTCGCAACCGCCCGAGGTAGCAATAAATAATGTACAAATATATTTATTTAAATTGATTCAACTTTCTAATTATTAGGAGTGCCAGACATATAGCAGCAACTTGGAAGAATCTGCCTTTTATTTTAAATTGGAATTATTCAAATATCAAGGAAACAAGCTATTCTTGACCGAGTATGTGCATACTGTGCATTAAATGTAAGCAAATTTCCACATAATTGATTTGCTTTCCCCTGGCAGACAGCTTGCTTTACCTCATTTCAAACTAAGCTTTGTTGCTAATTGCTTACAGCAGCTGATGTTGAATTATATGCCATGATATTGTTGCAATGGAACAAACGAAGAAATAACACAGGTCAATAGATATAGCTCATTTCTCCATTTCCTTCAATAGATCAAGACCACAGATATTCACCCATCACACCAACAGAAATACCCCAAGAAATCTAGCAAGTATAATGTCATGTACAAACTTTATACTATGTAGATTTATTCACAACACAAGAGGATGAATTCCTTTAGGAAGTAGTGCTGTTAGAGAAGTAAAATATTAAACTATTAGTTAATTAGTGATGGTTAATCATCATTAAAATCTGAGGCAAATCTTTCCATTCTCATTTAGTATTTGTATACTTCCATTTGTTATTGGAAAAAAATTATGAAAACCAAAATTATGTCAAAATGCAAAATTACACTGTTAGTTTTAATCCTCTTAGATTTTATACATTGTTATTGGTTAACAAACTTTTTGCATCGCGATGCAATGAAAACATTTGCCCCTCTATGGCTCCTTCTTTCTTGCATGACAGTGCATTTTTAGTGACTTACAAATGTTCATAATAGGTGACAAACTGAACATACAATAATTGTGAAAGAGCATCATGAAGAATATTCAAGTGAATGTGGACATCAAAAAGGATATGCTCCTTTGTGCACATGTACTGGACACTTTTTAAAGAGGTTGTTAGTTGAGGGCTTAAAAAGTTTTCGTTTACCTGTTGGGCTTTAATTCTACAATGAATGTAACAAGTATTTCCATTTAACAGTGAATTGTGCAGCCACTCGGGTATTTTGTGTATCTGATCTTGCACGAAACACAGATTGCAAAATGCACCCAAGCAAAAGTCAACTCAAATAACAAACAAACCTAATGTAGTAATTCTTCATTTTTTCTTGTACAATGTCAAAATCAAATGTGAATGCAAAAAAAAATGATATAAACCACAAACATGAAGTCTAAGACTTGTGAAAAATGTCTAACCTTGAGAATTGAGAGTTAAGTTCTTTGAGGTAGTCAGACCGTCAAATAGGGTTGAATTCTGAAGATGATGCATGAGCAAATTAAAGAAATCATGAAGAGGATTTTCTACATCAGAAGTTTGATATTTTCCAGTATCATTTGAATACTGAATGCAAATTGTGCTAGTAGGCCTGAATACTTTTCTTCTCATCTCTCTCAGAGCTCCTTCCCAGACATTTGTTCTGTCAACATTGATTCTTGAGATGACATTCAATTTGATCTGTGATCTTAATTCTTTCAAAATGCTTGCAAGTGGTCTTGCTGCAAAAATCTGGCTGTTGAAAAAAACATTTAAGAGAGAAGTTTG
>JAUZTB010000011.1:19598118-19618451 GCA_034780895.1 Rhynchobatus australiae
CTCCCACTACTGGAAACATCCTCTCCACGTCCACTCTATCCAGGCCTTTCAATATTCGGTAGGTTTCAATGAGATCCACCCCCTCTTCCCCATTTGTCAAAACTCCAGCAAGTACAGGCCCAGAGCCAAATGGTCTTCATACATTAATCCTTTCATTCCCAGGATCATTCTTGTAAACTTTCTCAGGACGCCCTCCAATGCCAGCACATCCTTCCTTAGATATGGGGCCCAAAACTGTTCACAATACTCCAAATGTGGCCTGATCAACACTTTAAAGCCTCAGCATTACATCCTTGCTTTTATACTCTAGTCCTCTTGAAATGAATGCTAACATTGCATTTGCCTTCCTTATTTCCGACTCAACCTGCAAGTTAACCTTTGGGGAATCCTGCACTGGGATTCCCAAGTTCCTTATACAATATCACGAGGGGCATGGACAGGATGAAAGCACAGTCTTTTCCCCCCCAGGGAGGGAGGGCATAGGTTTAAGATCAGAAGTGAAAGATTTAAAAGGGACTTCAGGGGCATCTTCTTCACAAAGGGTGGTGCTTATTTGGTATGAGCTGCCAGATATAGTGGTTGAGGCAGGCACATTAGCAACATTTAAAAGCCCTCTAGATAAGTAGAAAGATAGAAGTTTAGAGGGCTATGGGTCAAATGCAGGCAGGTGAGACTAGCTTGCTGGGCAACACAGTCAGCATGGACGAGTTGGGCTGAAGGACCTGTTTCCATGCTATACGACTCTATAACCAGAGCCTTTAATGACCTCTGCAAGAGGAAATGTTGTTCACAAGTTAACTATTTACTTAGTCTCTCCTGCCAGAGGTTCTAGACTAAAATGCAATTGTGTAGATAAAAAAAACCTCTAATTACCTCATTAATCCGATTCAGACACTCAGAGAGAGACTGGTTTATTTTGTTCACAAGTTCACTCTGGTTTTCCTCTTCCATAATTGTTGTCCAAAGCGATTTCACTGGCTCTTCTGCAGATTTCTTTTTCTGCAAGGGCGTCATTTCAGGTCGTTTTACTAACTTCCCCTTTGACACTAGTTGGGTTCTCCTTTAGAATAAAGTTGTTAAATAAATCAAAATATACAGGTGCAGACTTCATAAAATCTTTGGTACTTCTAAGTTTTAAGCTTTCAAAAATACCTCAAACCCATGACCTGGAATCAGAGTTGTACAGCATAGAAACAGGCCCTTCAGCCCACCACCTCTATGCCAGCCATCATGCCCATCTATACTAATCCCACTTGTCTGCATTAATCTCATATCCGTCTATGCCTGGTCATTCAAGTAGCTGTCCAGATGTTTTACAGCTCCTGCCTCTATCACCTCTTTCCAGATACCAACTGCTGTGTGAAAATTGTACTCCTCAGATACCCTTTAAAAGGCCTCACTTCCATTTTAAACCTATGGCCTCCAGTTTTAGACACCCCGACCATGGGAAATAGACTTTGGCTGTCTACCCTATCTATACTTCTATGATTAATTTTATATACCTCTTTCTTGTCATCTCTCAGCCTCCGTTGATCTAGGGAGAATAGACCCAGCCTATCCAATCTTTCATTGTAACTCAAGCCTTCCAATCCAGGTAACATCTCTGTGAATCTTTTGTGCCCCGTCTAACTTAGTCATATCTTTCCAGCAGTGTGGGGACCAGAACAGCACACAACACTCCAAGTGTGGCCTAACCAATGTCTTGTACAATGATAACATAATGTCAAAACTGACATACTCAATGCCTTGACCAAAGGCAAGCACACAAATGCATCTTCTTCACCACCATCTACCTGTGTTGCCATGTTCAGAGAACTATATACATACCCCAAGATGTCTTTGCTTCATCAAAAAACTCTCCAGGACCCTGCCATTTACTGTGTCGGTCCTGGCCTGGTTTAACTTCCTAAAATACATCACTTCACACATGTCTGAGTTAGATGCCATTTGTCATTCCCCTACTCACTTTCCCAGTTGATGTAGATACTGTTGTAACCTTACACAACTTTCTTCAATGTCACTACACCACCAATTTTGGTGTCACCTACCAGCAAATAGGACAAAGGCCTCAGATGCAGGGGAACACCACTACCTGCATGTTCCCTACCAAGCGGCACACCATTGACTTGGAAATCATATTGCCACTCCTGCATCTAAATCTTGGAATCTGTGGGAGCATCTTCATCAGAAGGACTGTAATGGTTCAACTAGTAGCCCACCACCAGCTTCTCAAGAGCTATTTGGGGTACAATAAATGCTGACCTTGCCAGTGATGCCCAAATCCTTAATAATAACTGATTAATAAAAGGCAGCCATTAAAAGGGACTGGGTCACAATTACCATATTCTGAATACAAAGAATAAATGATCAGAGAAAATAAATATTTACCTTTTTTCTGCTGCAGGCTTACTGTCTTTTATATGTCCTGAAAGTTTCCATGCTGGGAGTCTTGCAGGTAAATCTTTGGGGGCTTTATGGGATGATGCAGTGATTCTCTTTGTTGTGATTGTCTGAGTTGCCACTATTGTAGTGTCACCTTTCCCAGACGGTTTAAAATCTATTTTTATATTTAGCATATCAGTTGTAGTTGGTTTTTGCTTTTTTGTAGTACTGAGAGCATAATCTGCTGTTAAGCCCTTTTGTTTATTATGGGTTGTCGTACTTAAGAGCTTCCGAACAGGTTGCACATTTTCTACTCCCTTAGGTCTTGGCTTGTGCAGCTTGACTCGAGATTCTTTATTCTGTATCTCTGTGTCAGAGTGAGTTGCCACTGGGTCAGGTTTCTCCCTTTTCTCACTCTGCTGAGAAGTTGATCTGAAGGACTGGATTTTGGATTCTACAATTCTACCACGAAATGAACCCAACACGGGTTTCTTAAAAGTGGAAGTAGGCGGCTTTAGTTTATTGCTCCTTTCAGCAATCAATCTAACCTGCTCGTTTTTCATCGCAAAGAATGACTGGCTAAGTGTGGCATTCTGTGCTCTTGGATGCACGTTTCCTTTTTGTTCCACGAATGAATTGTGCTTTTGGTTCGATGGCATTTTCTCCAATTCCATTGTTTGTTGGACAGGCATTCTGGTTTTCTTAGGAGCAACATTGTTATTTTCTTTTGATTTTTGTCCTACCTTTGAATGGTTCTCTTGGGCTGATGATGATGGCAGGTTTTCAGATTGAGCAATTTGGTTATCAGACATTTTCGTTTTAATAGTAACCGAGTTAGTATTCTGTATGGATGGCTTTTCTCTTTGCTTTGATAAAGCTGATTTAGATCGGATACAGGATTCGGATACGGTACTGCTTGGAACAGGTTTTTTTGGCTCCAGCTGCTTGCCTTCACATACCTAAAAGAAAATACTTATAATATTAATTTTAGATTTCAATAGCCTTTCACTTCTCTGCACAGAAATTTACAGTGTAGTAGCTATAAAGCTTGTCACATCATGCCATCCAAAAACAAGGAGCCATCTACTCTAATCCTACTTCTCAGCTCCTGGTCCATAGCCTTGAAATTACAGGCGTTCTTGTCAAAGTAATTTAAATAAAATGAGGGGTTCAGTTCCTATCATCAGATGCTGGGATCTAGAACTAGACTAAGACAATCTTCACAATTCCCCTTCAATCTTCCTACCACTGATTAAATCTATGGCCACTTGGAGCTCATCATTGCCCCCATCAGATCTGGATTAATTCACTAGAGCATCCTACTGAGGAAAACAGACCTCAGGTTTAATACTTTTCCACATGATTAAAATGGACAGAAAATGTCTCCATTTGTTTTTAAAGTTTTAAAAATGGTTAAAGATTTTATAGATATCCAGTTATTTCACCTCATAAGTCAGTACCACACAGGAACAGGCCCTTTGGCCCATGATGTCTGTGCTAAGCAAATTAAGCTCATCCCTGCTGCCTGCACATGCTCCTTATTCCTCCATATTCATGTGTCCATCTAACAGTTTCTTAAATGCCACTATTGTATTTGCTTGCACCACTCCCCCTGGCAGCCCATTCCAGGCATCTACCCCTCTTAAAAAATAAACTTTCCTCCTTCATCTAAAGCTGTAATCACTAGCATTTAATATTTCCACCCTGGGAAAAAAATGACTATCTATGCCTCTCATAATATTATAAACTTCTATCAGGTCTCTCCTCAGCCTCTGATGCTCCAGAGAAAACAGTTCAAGTTTGTCCAACTTCTCTTTATAGCTAACATCCCCTAATCCAGTCAGCATCCTGGTAATCCTCTTCTACCCCCTTTCCAAAGCCTCCACACCCTTACTGTAATGGGGTGACCAGAACTACAAATAATATTCCAAAGTGCAGTCTAACCAGTGTTTTGTAAAGTTGCAACTCAACATCCCAACTTTTATATCTATGCCCTGACCTATGAAGGTGAGGACAACTTGTGCCTTCTTCATCACCCCATTGCCCAGTGTTGCTACTTTTTGGGAACTATGGACTTAAACTTCAAGGTCCCCCTGTTCATCAACATTCCTCAGCACCCTACCATATACTATGTCTTGTCCCTTTGATTTCCCAAAATGCATCACCTCACACTTGCTGGAATTAAGTTCCATCTGCCAATGTTCTGCCTAACTTGC
Organism: Rhynchobatus australiae; assembly: GCA_034780895.1. Lineage (NCBI taxonomy): Eukaryota > Metazoa > Chordata > Chondrichthyes > Rhinopristiformes > Rhynchobatidae > Rhynchobatus > Rhynchobatus australiae. The sequence goes on from JAUZTB010000011.1 coordinate 19,602,717, forward strand.
TGTCTGATCGAAATCCTGCTGTATTCTTGAACAACCTTCCTCACTATCCACATCACCAATTTTTGGGTCATTCACAAACTTACTAATCATTCATCCTACAATCACATCCAAGTGATTAAATCTATGGCCATCCAATCACATCACATACAACCACAAACAAAAAGGGTCCCAGCACTATTCCTTGCAGTACACCACTGGTCACAGAACTCCAACCATAAAAGCAATCTTCCAACTGCATCCTCTGCCTTCTATTACTAAGCCAGTTTGGCATCCAATTACCCAGTCTACCCTGAATCCTATGTGCCTTAATCTTCTGGACCAGACTACCATGCAGAACCTTATCAACTACCTTACTAAAATCCACATCAACCACCCTGTTTTCAATCTTCCTAGATAACTCATCAAAAAAAACTCAACCAAATTAGTGATACAAGACTTTCCCCTCACACAAAGCCATGCAGACTCTCCCTGATCAGCACCTTCCTTTCCAAGTATACACAAATCTTAGCCATTTGAATTTTCTCCTGTAATTTCCCTACTATTAACGCAAGGCTCACTGGCCTGTAGTTACCCGACATATCCCTGCCACCTTTTTAAAAAAAAATAAAAAGGGACAACAAAAACTATCCTCCATTCTTCTGGCATCTCACTTAACAAAAAAAAAATCATCAGGGCCCAGAAAGCTTCTCATGACATCCTGGGATAGATCTCATCCAGCCCTGGGGATTTATCAACCCTTTGTGTTCCATGAACTCCCCCTAATGCCTCCCCCTTCTTAATAATGACCCGCTCCAGATTATATCAGTAACTCTCTTTGAACTCACCACCCTCCACATCCTTCTCCTTAGTGAATACAGATGAAAAGTGTTCTTTTAGAACCTTGCCCACATCCCCTACTCCATGTTTACAATACTCCTTTAGTTCAGTTCCTAGATCCTAGCATCCGATGATAGCTGCTGAACCCCTCATTTAAAATTGTTAATACCTTACACATGCAAAAATCAATAAAAAACAAAAAATAAAATAGTGTGGATTCTCTTAGCCACTACATAACTGCAAGCTCATCATGAATGGAATGTTACTGCAACACTAGAAGTTAACCCTCAAATGTACAAGATATAACCTGAAGCTTCTATTGATGTAAATATTAGTAACAAGGAGGTAACTTTGTTTTAAATTTCTGGCACCCACCGTTGCTTCCTTCTGCCAGTTAGCAATCCGAACTTTATCAAAGTTTGTCTTGTCTTTCAGGTAGACCCTTCAAATAAAGTGATTTGTATAATCAGAAAGGCATTTGTGGCTGCCACTTATTTACAAAATTTATCATGCATTTGCTAATATTACCATTCAAAAAGCATTTAACATTTGCAAGGCAAAATTCAATTTTTTTTTAAAAAATCATTTCCCCAGTAATGACATCACAATGATAACATATCATACATCTACATCAAATGAGGGGAGGGAGAGGTTACAAAATTGCCAAACATTTTATTGGTACTATATGTAAGCAGGCCAAATTATTTTGTGAAGTTACTTAAGTGGAACCAATAAATCTGCATTGAAAGATTCAGAAGGAGAAATATTTAGGTCAGACAGCACACATGAAGAGAGAAGCACTTCAGCTTGAATACACTACAGAGTCATACAGCACAGAAACAAGCCTTTCAGCTCCAAGTCCCTGCTGACCATCAAGCACCCATTTACACCAATCCTTTCTTTAAATTCTCCCTGTTTCTACTCTCTTACATACTGGACCAATTCAGTGGCCAATTAACCTTCCAACCTGCTCACCTTTGGAACATTGGCAGAATACAAGAGGACTTTGAGGACACTCACATGGTCAGTGGGAGAACGTGCAAACTCCACACAGACAGCACTGGAGGTCACGATGGAGCCCAGACTGCTGAAGCCATGAGGCAGCAGCTCCAATAGCTGCATCACTGTGCCACCCTGTGGCAAAAGACTGGAGGTTAAAAAGTTGCAGACAGTGGGCAGAGGAGGTTACTGATAGGATAAAAACCAAAACCCATTAAGAAATACAAGTTGTGGCAGTGCCAGCTGAGAGACAATGGCAAAGGCTAATGAACACCCAACCTTAATAAGAGGAAATGAATGAAATCCAAAAAAAATTCACAAGTGGAGAAAGAAAAAAAATTTAAATATACAGGATTTCTGTATTAGTCACATGTACATTGAAACAAACAGTGAAATGCAACTTTTTGCGAAGAGTGTTCTGGGGGTGCCACACTTCCAGCATCAACATAGCATGCCCACAGTTTCCTAACCTGTATGTCTTTAGAATGTGGGAGGCATTATGAGATGGAAGGCTAGATCAACAGATCATCTAAAGTTATTGAATTCAGTGTTGAGATCAGAAAATGGATAATGTGCCAGGTCTGAAGAGCAGATGCTGTTCCTCAAGCTTACATTGAGCTTTGTTGAATAATGTTGGGAAACAAAGGGAGAGGTCAGTGTCAGAATGGAATGGAGAATTAAAACAATGGACCTTGCAGGCTGAGGTGCTCAGCAAGGCGATTACACCTGGCATTTGGGTTTTCCCCATTGTAGAGGAGATCATATTGTGTACTGCATGCAGTGCAGTGCTCACACAAAAAAAAAACATTTAGGTCCCTGGGCAACAAGAAAGGGAAGAAGTGCATCTCCTGCAGTTGTTTGGGAAGGTGTCATGTGAAGGTGAAAGTGTATTGGTGGAAGTGGAGTAAATCAGAGCACCCTAGAGGGAATGGCCCTGTCAGAATGCTGAAAGGAGACCACTGCATCAACTTCCATAATCAAGGAAGCATCCTCTTGATAATGGTACTACCAGCATACTTTTACCTCCTGTAGATTGATCCGTGGGATGATGGGTTTAAGAAAAGTAACCAAGTAAGATGGATTTAAGAAAAGTAACCATGTTTGCAGTAGCTTAGAAGACCAGTGATCTCATTTGAGATGTACCAGCTTCTAAGAGAAATTGACAGGGTAGATTCTGAGAGGCAGTTTCCTTTAGCTGGAGGATCTATACAAGAACAAAGTGGAGCAGCCCAATTGGCCCTACCAGCCTAGTTCATCATTCAACAAGACCTCGGCTGATCCAATCATCCTTAACACCACGGCATAGTAGTGTAGTGGTTAGCATAATGCTATTACAGCACCAGCAACCCAGGTTCAATTCCAGCCACTATCTATAAGGAGTTTGTATGTTCTCCCCATGTCTGTGTGGGTTTCCTCCGGGTGCTCCGGTTTCCTCCCATATTCCAAAGATGTACAGTTTAGGAAGTTGTGGACATGCTATGTTGGCGCCAGAAGCGTGGTGACACTTGCAGGCTGCCCCCAGAATACTCTACTCAGAAGATGCATTTCACTCTGTGTTTCAATATACATGTGACTAATAAAGATATCTACCCATCTTTTGCACTCACTCCCAAAACTACTTGGCACCATTGCAAGTCAAATGTCTGTCAGTCCAGAACTAGGGATGTTGTCTCAGGAAAAGGATCAGTTATTTAGGACTGAGATGAGCAATTTCTTAATGCAGAAGATGGAAAAGGTGTTGAAAATGTTCTTACCTAAAGGGCCGTGGAAAGTGTTATTGAATATATTGGTTGTTAAGGGAACCAGTGTATATAGGCGAGATGTATGGGTGAGAAAGAGGATTTGAGGTAGAGCCATGATATGGCAGAGTAGATGCAGGAAGGCACTGAGCCCATTTCATTTTATTTTGTGGAATCTGGATATTACGGGTGATGTCAGCACTCACTGTCCATTCATAATTACTCTGAAATGAGAAGGCAGTTAGAAGCCACATACAAGCTGCAATGGAAAATAATGGCAGGATTTCTTCCCTAAAGGGCATTAAGAACCAGATGATTTTTTTTTAAAACATGACAGTCTGGCAGCTCCATGATTTTGAGACCAGCACGTTTATCATATTCCTTTTGTTTTTAAGTTTCCTCATCTTTAAGTTATCCAATGACTATGCAGGGATTTGAATTCCTATCTCTGGATCAATGATCCAGAATTTTGGCCACTGCGGTACGTCACCAGATTCCTGCTTCTAGATTTTAAATTCATGGTTTTAGGGAAAGTTTCAAAAGAGTAAGAAACACTTAGGATTAGGTTCACAACTTAAACAGCACTGGATTGACTACGAGTGTTCACGTTATGATTTTTCAGAGCAAATACAGAAAAGGTTACTCAGTAAATATTTCAAACTTGGCATTTGCAAACTACAATAAAATTTCAAAGTGACAGCTCCGTATTCCCATTATTCCACGTTTAAAATAAAGGGGGGCGTTGAACTAAAGTTTCGGAATGTCATTTACATGAGGCATTAGCAATATGAGATCAAGATTCAAACTTCGTGTCTGTGATTTCAAAGATCAAAGATCTCCCTCACGCAAGGCAGAACGAGCCGGCACACCACTTTGAAATTATATTTTGACATTCAAAGTCGCCAGTAGAGAGAAACGCTTCTGCGCCTTCACTTACAGTTCGTTGAGAATCCTCATCAATGTAACAGTGAACACATTCAAAAAGCTTTTTTTTTGGGTTGTAATGTATTTCAGATAGTTCTAAAAAGGACGCCGAAGGCGTTATACAAATGCAAGTCCTTATAATCTAATCACCTGCTCTCCAAACGGCTCCTTGCTTGGATTGCCACGCTATTCGCGTATTTTTTCCTCTGAAGATATTCTTCTAATTTCTGGCGTCTTTGTTCTCCGTGGGAAGCAAAAAAAAAAGGACTGAAGTTACCAATTTAGAATAAAAAAAGACATATTTATTATTAACCCACAGCAATTCAAACGCAGAAGTGGAAGGTATCAGCAGTGTATTCTGATCGATGATCTTCAAACACCAGAGCAGTTTATGACCAACACAGAGCAACCTGTCGCTACACTCTTCTCTCTGAAAACATTTAACCGAATACCTTGGTAGGACATCAGCTCCCGAGGCTTTCCCACAATACGACTACTGGCGACAGTTGCCATGTCACCGTTTTATACTGAAATTTGTCTCCGTCTCTTGTCAATCCGAACTGCCGTTTCCTTCTCTCTGCGATTTGATTTTCGCTCCCTGCAGATGATTGGTTATCCCGTTCCAGAAGTAGCTCAAACTAACCAATCAGAGAACTCGCCCTGACATGATCATGCGCAGGCGCATGGAAACCTTGCGGTATTATTTGAATGCAAATGTCAGAGGGTTCGGAAATGGAACACGGTGTTGCGAAGAATGGAATGTTCGGCGCGTGACGTCACGGCCCGCCGTTCCGCCTGTTGACAGTTGAATGAAATCATTCAGGCTCCCCTTCTCTTGGTGGTTGGAGGCTTTTGTGGGATGTTCGTCACGTGATGCTCTGACAACTCTTTTGAAAAGCAACAAAAGGTTTGTTTTTGAAAAACTGATCAGGAGATGACGAATAAAAACACACAGAACAAAAAAAACCATGGAAATATGAGATGCTCACATTATGGATGCCGGAAATATTCGACTGGTCAGTTGCAGCAGTAAAGGCTGTAATGCACCAAGTTGGAAGGTGTTTCTGGAGCTTTTGCTGAATTTTTAGACCAACCCAAGAGGGTCAAAGACAGAACACATCCATACCAGTGCTTCCAAGATGTCTTTTCATTTAACCACAGCCGCCCCCTCCCCCCAATCCAGGACAAAGCAGCCCTTTCTGACAAAAGGTCTTTGACCCGAAGCATTTCTCTTTCCACTGCTGCTGCCTGACCTCCTCAGCGTTATTGGCACTTTCTGTTTTCACTTTAAATTTCCAAAATCTACTGTATGTTCAAACTTCAATTTTGAAAGCAGCCCATTTCATTGGCTCCTCAACAACCAGCCTAAACATTCATATCCTCTGCACCAGCACACAGAGGTTTAACCTCTATTTAACCATTTACAAAGCACTGCAGTCACTGACCCCTTGCAGGCTACTTCAACAGCACCAGCCAAACCCGTGAGCTCTACCACCAAGAAGAACAAGGCAGCAAGTACATGGGAACAGCTTCCCCTCCAACTCGTACACCATCCTGTCTTGGAAATATATTGCTGATTCTTCATTATTGCTGGGTCTAAATCCTGGAACTCCCAGCCCAACTATACAGGGGGGGAGGCGGGGGGGGGGGGGGAGGTTACCTTCACCGGAAGAACTGCAGCAGTGACTCCCAGAATCTGAAAGTGACCATCAAAAAAGGTCTTAGTTGTTTTATCATTTCCCACACCTCTGCTCTTATTCCCTCTCCTACCCAAACAAAGAGAGGGTTCCCCTTGTCTTCAGCTTCCACTCCACCAGTTCCAGATTAACATGCCACTTTCAAAGTGACACTCCACCAGATACCTCTTCATGGAACAAAGGGAGATCAGCTCCCTGCCACCTGACTTCACCCCATCAGAGAAATCCTTTTTATTCCATCCATTGCCCTCCCGCACCTCGTCTGCTACCTAGAATAACTTGTTTCTCGTTTTCTCAGGTCTGATGGAGGATCCCTCACCTGAAACGTTAACTGTTTCCCTTTCCACAGATGCTGCCTGACCTGCTGAGTTTTTTCAGCATTTTCCAAGTTCTGTTTTTATATCATTTTGGCTCAGTTTTTCTCATGTTACTTCCATACTTCTGGTCTGATGAGCAGATCCAACAAGTTTATCCTTAACAATGCATTACACAGACCATGATGCTAAAGTGTGGGTAACTGTCCCCATGAATCCATTTCAAATCATCCTATCAGAGACACTCCCTCTTTTCTAAACATTCCTCCTGCATAGTCTCTCCTACTGAAAATTAATTTGTTTGTCTCTTGCCGCACCCCCCATTTCAATGACCTAAAATGTTGACCGTTTCTCTTTCCAGATGCCGTCTGACCTACTGTCTTTACTTCACATTTCCAGCATCTGCAGTTTCCAATTTAGAAAATTCCCAATGTTTCCAATTTAGAAAAAGGGAAATTAGTCCATTAAGTGAAAGTTCACAAATAGAAAAGATTGCAAAATGCATTATAGTTATTTAAGTGCAGAAAAACTCCATCAATCTAGTATCCAACCAATCATAAATCCCAATGGTTTGGCATGCCATAATATTTACCACATTCCCCGTCACTCAGCAGGGCTCTGGTTACCATGGGAACCTTTGATTCCCCCGGTTCTGTTGGCTGTGCTCCCTTGAATCTCCCTTTATTCCTGCACTTCACATTATGTAGCATGGTTTAACAAAAGTGGAATTAAAGCGTGTTGGAGTATTACTGAAAGAGCATCCAATTGTCCAGAAAAATCTGCTAGTCCGGCACCGGTCCCAGCGTGCTGTATTAATGGAATTAATCCCATGCAGTGAATAATGTATTGGAATTGGTTTATTATTGTCACGTGTACTGAGATACAGTGAAAAACTTAGTTTTGCAAGTCATCCATACAGATCATTTCAAAACATATGTACATTGAGGTAATAAAAGGAAAATGCAACAACAGAATGCAGAATATAGTGTTACAGTTACAGAGAAAGTGCAGTACAGATAGACAATAAGGTGCAAGGGCTATGATGAGGTAGATTCTGAATTAAAGTCGAAGTCATATGCAGGAGTACAGGTATGCAATGAAAAACTTCCTTGCAGCATCACAGGCATATAGCATCAGTTAGGCAGCAATCACAAGAAAAAACATAAATTAAACATAAATTATACACATGGTGAAGAGTCCTCTCATTTGGACTCGCGTATCACCTGCCTGCGTGTGCTTCTCCCCCTCCCCCCACCTTCTTATTCTGTCTTCTGCCCTCCTCCTTTCCAATCCCGATTAAGGGTCTCTGCCCGAAACGTCGACTGTTTATATCCCTCCATAGCTGCTGCTTGACCTTATGAGTTCCTCCAGCACTTTTTTGTGTATTGCTCCAGACTCCAGCATCTGCAGGATTTCTTATGTCTCAGTGCTCCTTGTCAAAGGCGTTAAAGCGAAAACTCGTAAACCAAGGAGTTAGCTCTATGCTGCGTTAGAAATGTTGCATCCAGCAGTGAAGAGGATTTGGGAGAGCGTTGTAACGATACCCTGGCTGGAGCAGAGACGTCCCATTGCTGCTCTCCTTTCCAGCGGGAGACAGTGCTGTTGCTGTCCGGCAGGTGGTGGTGTCGCGGGAGTTGCCTGTGCCGGAAGTGAGCTGGGCCTGGACGCTCCGGGGGCCGCTCGGCTATGGACCGGTTCGTGTGGGCGAGCGGCCTGCTGGAGATTAACGAGACCCTGGTGATACAGCAGCGCGGAGTCCGATTATACGACGGCGACGAAAAGGTAAAGTGAGTGGGGCTGCGCTGCCTGGGCCCAGTCGCTCCGAGAGTACGCGAGCCCCAGGCGGAATTGGGCCTGGTCTTGGCCTCAAGATGAAACTTTTCCTGCACAGATGCAATAGCATTGACAGTATCAGCGAGTTAGCAAAACCTTTGATTAATCTACTCGTTTTTTTTTGCCATTGGAAAGACCCATGGTAAGAGGCAGCAGCCAACTTTATTAATGGCCATGTACAGTCAGGATGTGGGATGCTGCAACCTGAAGGAATGGTGATCAAGGGACAAAGGGGTCGCCAGTGGAGGAGCCAGAATAGTTTATTGTCCACTCAGTCACTATCACAATGCTATAGCCTGATTACAGCTGACAATAATAAACAATTCCAGTACCACTAAAGTATTCCCTCTTGATATAAACTTTCTTTTAGCATTCTTTTCATAAGAGACCTTAGGGGCTAATAACACTAAAATTCAACACCAAAACACACACACACACTAACACTTGAGAGTGGCGCCGTTACAGAGCTGCTGTTGCACAGCTCCAGGGACCTGGGCTTGATTCTGATCTTCGATGCTGTGAGAGCAACATCGGCCAAGTGAGTGAATACGTTGGTGGAAGCAAACTGGTTAGGATGGCCTAAAACTAACCTGTGTTCTCTTTTTTTCAAGTTCTATTAAATGGTTTTTGACCTGAAACGTTAACTCCCTTTCTCGGGAGAAACAAGGGACTGCAGATGCTGGAATATGCAGCAAAAACAATGAATTGTTGGAAGAACTCAGCGGGTCGAGCAGCTTCTGTGGAGGCAAAGGGATGGTTGATGTTTCAGGTCAAGACCCTGCACTAGGACTGAGAATGTAGAGTGGAGGTAGCCAGTGTAAGGTGATGAGGGAGAAGGGTGAGACGGGCTGGCAGGTGATAGGTGGAATTAAGTGAGGTGGCAGATGATGGACATGTGAAGCTGGAGGGGGTGGAAGGGTTTGGGGGAAGGTAGAGAGAGAGGCTTCCGGTGATAGATGAAATCAGATAAGGGGAACAAAGGGGGTTTGGAGATGGAGCCATGTGGGACGGGAAGATAGAGACGGAGGCTGGAAGGTGATGAGTGAAACCAGATGAAGGAGGGGTAATCAGCAGATGGAACCAGGTGGACCCAGTTTCAAGTAACCCACATCTAACCAGTCCACCTATGTCCTCTCTCCCTTTGTTCATCTTTTCCATTCTTCCTGATACCTAGATCCATTACCCTCCCCCCATCTGGTTCCACCTGCCCATCACCCTCACACTTATCTACCTGGATTTCTTCTCCCTTGGCCTACCCTTCCTATATCCTCTTCCACCTGGCTCCATCAACCCTAGCCTGACCTGATTCCACCTATCACCTACCAGCCCCTGTCTCAACAACACCCCCCCACCCCCCATTCTTTTTCTACTATTTATCTTCCTCTACACTCTTAGTGCTGATGCAGGGTCTTGAATTGAAGCATCGGCCATCTCTTTGCATCCACAGATGCTGCTTGACCTGCTTAAGTTCTCCAGGAGTTTGTTTTTAATTCCCTTTCTCAGATGCTGCCTGACCTGCTGAGTGTTTCTGGCCTTTTCTGATTTTTATTTCAGATTTCCAGCATCTGCAGTTTTAAAAAAAAATTATTTGCTACTGTCTTCCAAGTGGGTGTGCCTTGGCCCACCTTTGGCCTCCTCTGGCTAAGCTCATGGGTGTCAAAGGCATCGAATTAAAAGATTTTGTCCTTTTCAAGTTTAGGTTTATTGTCATAGGTATACATACCCAAGGGGTAAATGCCATGAAAATTAGGTTTTTGCAGCAGCAGCACAATACATTAGAAACTTTTTGCATTGGCTTCTGCAGCCCACAGCCTGATAAGGAGAAAACCTGCCAGATTGGGTTGGATCTAAAGCCAGTGTGGGCTGCCATCTTCCTATTATCTGTGCAGTTGATAGTGGAAGCACATCCCTTCGTGTACATGCCCATTTCTCTTGCTCATGTTGTGTGCTATAATGTCACTGATTGTGATGCATCTGTGTCATTTGAATAGGACAGCCAATTCCCCCAGCAAGTTTTTTTTAAATGTAAACAATAATATTATTTAAAGAAAATAACTGATGGAATCACATCATCATTTGATTCTGTAAAGCAATAGAGTGACATTGCATGCCTTCTCAAGATTGTAGTCTTGACGCGGTATAAAAGAAGTCTGTGTCCCAGCAAAATATTTGGATAATATTTTTCCTTTTTACCTTGGTAAATGTGTCAATAATAAACCAAAACTGAGACATAGTGAAAAACCTTTGTTTGCATTGCCATTCAGACAGATTACGCCATACATGAGTACATCAAGGTAGTAAAAAGAAAAACAGAATGCAGAATATAGTGTTGCAGTTACAGAGAAAATGCAGTGCAGGTAGACAAATAAGGTGCAAGGTCCACGACGAGGTACAGTGGGAGATCAAGAGTTCATCTTTCAGCGTTGAGAGGTCATTTCAAGGGTCTGATGACAGCAGGATTAAAAACCGTCCTTGAGCCTGGTGCTACTTACTCTCAACCTTTTGTACCTTTTGCCTGATGAGAGGGGGGAAGACTGAATGATTGGGTGTCGGAGAGGTCCTTGATTATGTTGGCTGTTTTCCTGAGGCAGCAGGAAGTGTTGACGGAGTCAATGGAGGGAAGGCTGGTTTGCGTGATGGACCGGCCTGCACTCACAACTCTCTGCAATTTCTGCAGCCTTGGGCAGAGCAGTTGCCATACCAAGCTGTGATGCATCCAGATAGGATATTTTCTATGGTGTATCTGTAAAAAATGTATCTGTAAGATTTATCAGGGATAGGCTGAATTTCATTAGCCTCTGAGAATTTAGTGGTGTGCTTTCTTGGCTATGGCATCTACATGGCTGGTCCATGGCAAGCTGTTGGTAATATTTACACTTGAAGGTCTCAACCATCTCCACTTCAGCACCATTGATACAGACAGGAGCATGTACTCCATCCTGCTTCCTGAAATTAATGACCAGCTCCTTCATTTTGCTGATATTGTGGGAAAGGTCATTGTCTTGACACCATGTCATTAGGCTCCCTATCTCCTTCCTGTACCTCGTCTCACTGTTGTTTGAGATCTGGCCCACCATGGTAGTGTCATCTGCAAACTTGTAAATGGAGCTAGAGCAGAATTTGGCCACACAGTTGTGAATGTATAGGGAGCAAAGTAAGGGGCTGAGGACACAGCCTCATGGGGTACCAGTGTTGAAAATAATCGTGGAGGAGGTGTTGTTGCTTATCCTTACTGATTTGCGGTCTGTTGGTCAGAAGTCAAAGGGGGTGCAAAACCCTAGGATTAGGAGTTTGGAGATGAGTTTGTTAGGAATTATGGTGTTGACAGCAGAGCTATAGTCAATAAATGGGAGTGTGACATGCGTGCCTTTGTCATCCAGAAGTTTTAGAGATGGGTATAGGGCCAGGGAGAGGGTGTCTGCCATAGACCTGCTTTGGCGGTAGGCGAATTTTCAGTGAGTTAAGGCTGCCTGGGAGGCTGGAGCTGATGTGTGCCATGACCAGCCTCTTAAAGCACTTCACAATGATGGATGTCAGAGGCATTGGGGTGTAGTCATTAAGGCACGTTACCTTATTTTTCTTTGGCACTGGGATGATAGTGGTCTTCGTTACCCAGCACTGATCGCTGTTTGAAAAGTAGCCTGTTTCTTGATCTTTGAAAGTGTTGCAGTAGCCAGGTACATAAAAATTTGTGTCATCATCCTCTCATTTACAAGTATTGTCAGGCTTGGACATGGAGCTTTTACATATGAATTTTATCTGGATCTTTGAAAAGTGTATGACCACCAGGTGGTGTTATGGAACAATGTTAACTGCATACAAATATTTTGATCTGCAATTTCACTATCTTAATTTTATACTTCCACAATGAAAAATTAAACAAAATTTACTTATTTTTATTATACTTAATTTATAACAGCATAATTATTTTTGTTTTATCACTTTCGATACTGGACAGTTTTTGACTAGATATTTTACCCTACAATATTTAGAGAAGAACTTTCAACCATGTGAACATTCTGAATAAATTCAATTTTCAAGACGACATCTGTACATCATCAATATTTGATGAATAAAAAGGGTATATTCTTTCATTATGGGGAGATTTGCAAGCTGCTTTGTTTTTTCCCAAGAGTTTGATGTCTAAACATGTGAAAACTTTTCGAGTGATATATAAAGTGTGCTTGTCTGTATAGAAGCCTTCAACAGTAGATCAAACATGTATGAATAGGAGTAGGTGTTACCATGTTGGAGACATTAAGTGAGAATACGGAGAGTGGTTGCTGTTTTTTGTTGTTGCTGGCTGAAAAGGGAAAAAAAAAGATTGTTGATAGAGAATTGACATTATTAGTCAGTTATCTCTTTCAATTGTACGTTTTCAGTTTAAAAAAAATCTCTTCTGGAATACTTAATTATGTGCCTATATGACTTTTTAATATAAAGATTGGCACCCTATCCAGCCAGCTCTGTTTAAAATATCATTAGATCCTTAAATCTATTACCACATATTGTCATGTCACAAAATATAATGCATAACAATTTGACTCACAGAAACGTTTTCTCTCTTACTATGAGCAATGCCTAACTATGCTCCATGTTTTGTAGAAAAATACATCCGTTAATATGAATTCAATTAAATGTAATTTCTTTATTGCAGACAAAATTTGACTTGGGAACTCTTCTTCTAAGCACACACAGATTACTTTGGAGAGACCAAAAAAGATCTGTAAGTTTCTTGAAAGTAATTTCAATTGCATTATACAAAAAATTTTACCTTCTGAAAAGTTTGTCAAAAATAACATTATCGAAAATAACACGAGTAATGCTTTTAATGTTGCAAAATGGGGTTCTGAGGTTCAACTTATCCTGTTGAAATTTAACACACAGCAATAATGAGAGCTACTTGAACTAGTGTCCATATTTGGTCAAAGAAATTGAATTTAAATTGAGGAGAGGATTAGTGAGGGAATTCACTAGTGAGGCAGCTGCTAGCAAAACTGACACTGGTAGTGCAGTTAAAATCAGTGAAACTTAAGGACTATAGAAATTTTAGAAGGTTGTAGCATTGAGGAAGATTGCCAAGGTAGGTGAGAGTGAGGCCATGTGGATTTAGAAACTAGAATCAGTATTTTTAGATTCTAGATGTGATTTGAATAAGGAGCTAATGACCAGCAAATACAGGGATTATCCAGAACCTTGTGTGAGTTATAAGAATGGATGGCAGAGTTTTGGATAAATTCAACCGTTAAGACTATCAGAAAAGTCAAACCTCAAGGTGATAAATGCAGGGATGAGGGTTTCAGAAGCACATGAACTGTACCAAGGCAGCAGTGAGTGATTTTATAGTAGCAAAAGTAGTGGTGAAAGTGTTGGAGCGGATGTGTGGTCAGAAACTCTTTAGAGTCAGATAGGATGGCAGGCTTGCTAGTGATCTAGTTCAGCATCTCACAGTTACTGCGGAGAGGGGTGCAGGCAATGGCCAGGGTTAGAAATTGTAGGGAGGATTAAAGGCAGCATTTTGATGTTCCCAATATTAGAGGACTCATCCAGGACTGGATGTCAGACAAACAGCATGATTAATCAGCATGGAGCAGTGAAGAGAAGGGCTGGGTGTTGTCAGTAGACACCTGAAACCTGACTTTTTGCAATGCCAAAGGAATCAAAAGGATACAGGGATAAGGGTGCAAAGTAGATTTCTAACACCCAATCAGCTGGGAACTCATTAACAAGGAGCCAGCTTGAGGGGCTTTCTGGCCATCTTCTTCGTTCTCATGAGTGATATCATTAAGGGGCAGCTGGTAGGTGAGAAGTGAGGGCACCAGGTTTAGATCTTTGATAACCTCCAAATATAACAGCTGGGGGAGCAGGAATAGATGTTACAGCTCTTTCAATTTTCATGCCTGGAACCAGGTGAGGGCAGTATTATCCATTTGGTTGATAGATGAAAGGGTTTGCAACACCTTGGCAATTTGGATAGTGTGTCCTCTTGAGCTCCAACGTTTAAATATAGAAGGGAGTAGGGTGACACTTCTTTGTGCAACAGAGGATACCTAATATACATACAATAGGTCATAAGATTTCTGATACTTGTACAGATACTTGTACTTGTGCTTCCATTGTTCTCCCATTGACAAAGACATCAATAAATGGGCTGAGCATCATTACTTGTGATAAGTTAGTTGTCTGTGGACCAGTGAAAATGTTTAAATTGTAATTATCATGTAGTTTTTATTCATATTGTATATTTTTGTCTCGTGTAGAGAATGAATATTTTACTGAATACAGGTGTTGTAGTCTAAGGTAATCAGATATCATGTACAGGAGGATTTCGGTCTCATCTTATACAATTGTACAATCATTGTCCACGCTCTTCTTGCCTGGTGGCAAGTTGCTCAGTTCACAAGAGCAAACGCAACACAGGAACATCCTGTATAAATAATAAAATTACAGCATTAAGATAACACTGCCTTTATTAATTTTTTATAGTACTTTTGCATCAATTTATTTATTGGTGCGCAATGTATTATTTTCAGTATTTTGTTGCTATTTGGTGCATGTCCCTTTAAGGCACCTGGACAGTAGAGTAGTAGTGTGTGTGTGGTGTCATCACAACAGCAAGATTACAACGTGCTGACGTTTTTTGCTCAGTGAGTCAGGAGAGGAAGAGAGAGAGAGAGAGACACTGTCTGCTGGTCTCCGTAAGATGAAGAACAATAGCTGTGTCTGTCACTACAATCCATGTATGGATTTTTGGAGCAAATAAGTGAAGTCCACTTAGGGAAACAGGTGTTTGTGTGGGCAGCCACGTATCAAATGCCCTCTGGGTGGCAGATACTTTGGAACAAAGCAATGGAGATCAATAGAGATTCAGGTGTCATATGGGTTCCATCGTGGAACATGTGGATTCTGTAATTTCTCTCTACATTTTCCCTTCAGTCACTGGTGGTTTTGCTCATGTTTCACCTTGTGACTTGCTGAACTGAACTTTGAGAACTATTCCTGGACTTGGGGTTTGAGAATTTGCCACACACTCACTTCGAGTTTAGTTTTGGGCTTAATGTTTAATATCTAACATTTTTACTTATTATCATAAGTAGTTATGAATAAAATAGCTTCTAACACTTATACATGACTTGGTGTGTTTCTATTGTTGCTGGATTTTTGATGGATTTTAGCCACTGAATTATTTCTTCTTTTGCTTTTAACACAGGAATGTTGCATCACATTACCTCTGTCACAGATTATTTTCTTTGAAGAACAAGCAGCTGGAATAGGAAAAAGGTTAGACTTTGAACACTGAACTTCTGTAAACTCATTTTCTGTATCCCTTATCCTGTAACACACTGAATTTAATCCAAAAAAAAATTGATTTCAATGGATTCTGATGAAAGCATTTGTATGAGATATTAGCTT